>JARGYV010084928.1:0-17248 GCA_029532675.1 Ornithodoros moubata
CAGAAACGATATTTGTTCAGTACAAGATACCGGACGAAATGCTGCAGACCGTACGTGCCTGCAACTGGAAGACGCGGATACCCCGAAAATTCTCACCACTGTTTCAACATGGAAAAGAAAAACCAGTTTAAGGATTACTTACATGGACGAAAACGCAGTACACAATATAGTCATAACTTGAAAAGCTGTAGCACTTTACACGACTTTATTCGGGCAGGTACAAGCACGCACACGCAAAAGGCTCGGAACGAGAACTGTCGTCTGCGAATGTTTCCTGCACGCGTCTGCTATTTTTCGTCTGCTCAGCTACAACTTATTTGGAATTACTATCCTTCTTTATTTTTTTAACAAACAGTCGCCATAACAAAAAATAAGAAAATTTTACTTTTTTGAGAGCTTGCATTATCTTTTGCAAAATATTGTTTGCTGTGGGGGCATATGCACGGCGATACGGCGATGTACGACGGAACGCCCTTTCCCCTTTGAACTGACGGACGGGCATGTTATCGTTATAGGGGCAAAAAGTAGCCGCAGTAAAGTTGTTTTTATCACCAGCACTAACACAAACCAAGCAATGTTCATTATATTCAGTCAGAAGACAAAACGACACAAACCAGCAGCAGTGTTTCCAGTCTGTCACCGACGTCATAAAATTCAAGATGTTGGAAAGTAGTAAGGTAGGCTTTCCCTCAGAACAGAAAAAAAATCTAGTTTTTCTCAACAAATACTATGTTCTTTCTTAAGAAAATTATGTGGCATAGTCATCTATATATGCACGTCTTGTTCACCGTATAATACATTTCTTAGCTTTTCTCTTTGGAGAGAAAAGAAACTTAAAAAATGCATTGCCAAAGCATGCAGTTTCGGAATCGCGCCTCCCTGGACATGCCAGCGCCGCGACGTGGGTCGGGAAGCTTCCAAATTCCTCAGGCAATCTATAGATTGCCTGAGGTACCCGTAATGGTACCGCACTATTTAAAAGAGACAAAGCAGACCTGAACCTGACGAAGCAGACCTGGGATTAGGGACCATAGGTTCTTGCTTGAGAAGTGGCGCGGTTCGGACTCCGTGCGTAGGGCATAAGACGGTTTACGCCATCTGCTCCTACGTAAAGCGGGCATGGTGCACGTGTGGCCTTATATACGCTACATTTTAGCAGGTGCATACAACGATCATAAGTTTAATTTTACTTTCAGTTTCGGGCAAATTTATTTGCCCTTCATCTGCCTAGTGAAAGGTACGAAACTATCGAAACCATGGAGAACAAGACGTAAACAACCATGAGGTAAACAAACAATTGCTCATCGCGATCTCACCATTTCCTACGAGTTGAGCAGTAATTATAACCTGAATTGAAAGCCCAGCGTATTAGTGATCTTTTCTGGCGCCCATTCTGAAGATGCTCGACCCAGGTACGTATAGCCGAGCCCTCTGCGCTTATGTGGTGGTCGTTAGAATGACTCCTTCTCTGCAGTGGCTGTCCTGTGGCTTGTAGCGGTTGCAGCACTCTGGGGATTCTCTACGCCTCTCATACGAAGAGGGAGCAAGGGAGTAGAAAATATAAAGCGCTCCAACAGTATTGAGCAGTGGCTTGCGGAAATAAAGTTCCTCGCAACAAAGCCCAAAGTATGCATGAGTGACACTTTCTTTCTTTCATTGGATACGATTGCAGTCACGCTCTAACTTTGAGACTGTCCTTCGTTTTCAAGTATCTTCTGCCATTTCTGATCAATCAGAGCGGATCAGCGATCTATGCCCTGGCCTTGGGATCCACAGGTAACGTAAAGGTTGATCCGATTTAATCGATCACACATCGAAGGTTGCCGACTGGGGTCAAAATATCTATTTACAGATCTGTCTTTGGCTGTCCCTTTGACCAATTCTCTTACATTCGTGTTTGTGACCTTGGCAGGACGTCTGCTCGGAGAGAGTGTTGGTAACACATGTAACTATCCAATTTCCCACTATAATGATTCACACTCTAACCCAGCGTCAAAAGAGTGGCACATGTAAGCCTTGTGCGTTTGGTGTTGAAACGTAGCCGTCTTGGCATCTCCTCTTTCCCACGTCTTAGAAGCATGGTACATTTGTCCTTTCAAACACTGTTTTCCCTCCTTTACAGACACGTACATGGGAATGGCTTTCGTCGCAACTGGCGTCACTCTGTGTGTTGCAGACAGAGCGTGGAATGGGACGTGACGAATCCAGCCCTATATATCCGCATAGGTTAAGAGTGAATAAATTCCCATCCAATCATGCAGCAGAGTAGGACCAGCACCAGGTGCTTTCGGTATACCATTAGTAAATTATTCTGGGACCGTTAATAAAAGGTTAGCAAAAGTCAAACACTTTGAAAATGACGTTACATGCAGCATACATGCACAACCATGATAATCAAAGCGCGAGCCTGGGCAGAAAGGCGACGGTGTCTTTGTCCTTCACACAGATGTTATTGCTTCCCTGGCACGACTCCGTGCAAGTGTAACAAAAAAATGTGTTCCCATTAAAATGCATACTTTCATATTAATGCTACATGTCTTTCAAATGCACAAAGTCATTCGAGCCGACTAAATAACCCGATACTCTGTTATCGCACAAATAATTATTTTCATTTGCATTCATGGCTTCACGGTGTGTCTACACTACCTTCTTGCTGAGTGTTGATCACTCGGTTCACTGCAAAGTCGTACAGCTGCTGATTGACCTGCTTCAACCTCGCCACTTCTTTGATCAAGTCCTCCACAGTCAACATCTCTGCAACCCCGTCCTCGTCTCCTTCATCTTCATCCTCCCCATCTTCGTTGGCTGTCGTCGCCAACATCCTCTCATACAGTTTGTGATTTGCATAATCATCCTCGGTGACACGGAGTGGAGTCTTCTCGAGTACCGTGGCCAGGTTGACCGGGATAAAGCCTCGTCTTCCTTCTGCATCGACACTGCTCTTCAACTTTGCGAGCGGAAAGAGTGGTGCAAAAGGCCCTTTAACTGTCTGCAGCTGCAATGGAGTAGGAGCAACAAATGCATTGGTGATGTGTCCTTTGTGCTGCAAAACCTGGATGCACTGCTTGCTGGGAATATCCCATATACGGGCAGTTCTGTCTTCGGAGCCAGACACGAGGAGTTGTCCGTCGATGGAGACAGACAGGCAAGTGACGCGAGCACTGTGGCCGGCGAAAGCAGATCCCCGTTGAGTACTTGGGTCGGCAGAGTACAAAGCGACCTACGTGTCACATCAGTACGGTCGGATAAATGTCACATTAATAACTATTTCAGTTTGCTTACCTGAAAGATGGCACCTGTGAGACCTCCAACAAAGACATTACTCTCTGCCGCGTCCGCAACAATTGCTGTGAGCGAAGAATCGAGCACAACCTCTAAAAGTTGTTCTCCCGAATGAAGTTCGTATACTCGACAAGTCTGATCCAGCGAACATGACATTACCCGAGCGTTGATCCCACCCAGACCGACATACAAGTCAGTGACGTCGTTGCTATGGTAAGACCAGACATGCATGGGGTCTGGTGTTCCACCAGTCAGCCGGGGAGTGACGGCTGCGTTTAGGTCCCAGGCTATCACTTGACCGTCTCGCGAGGACGAGACGAAGTGACAACTATCGTCGGAAAAGCGAAGACAGGTGACACACTGGAAGTGAAGGGACAGGATAGCAAGAAGGTCCCCGGTGCATATCTGCGACGTAAAAGTAAATCAAGAGTGAGAAATGTTATACACAAGTTGCGCGACGTGTCATACCTGCCATATAAATATCTTCTCTTGTATACCAGCGATGCAGTGAGCACCATCAGGACTCACTGTCAATGCCGAAACTTTTCCTGGACAAATTTGCTTGGGCTGACACGAATCGCTACGTCCAAGCGCCCAAGTGTGCAAGACGGGTTTGTTCGGATGGGCGCCGATTAGGTAGTCCGAGCCTATCATGCATAGTGTTCGTGGAGCGCTATTTTCACCCTTGTAAATCTTCAATACCGAACCGGTCACAATGTCCCAAGCACACGTATTCCATAACTTTTCTTCGGAATCACTCGTGAAAACACACTCAAAGGACGCCATTTTCAAACATGTGCGCGGCGGTCTGCGATTCGTACACGTTTGTGATTTTCCTGCTTTATCTCTTCAGAGTCACTAAAATTATTTTACATATTCTAAACGACTTCTAATTATTCAGTTTACTATCACGTAATTGATTGATTAGCAATTTTTGTGTCATGTGGCTCAGAGACGTGTCACGTGATAGGATCACGTGTAGAAAGCAAGAAAACCAAACCAAAACAAAGAGAATGTGTCAGTCGTGTTGCCGTGGCAGAACCACCGTCATGTGTATCACACGCCCACTGCAGCTGACGTTAGCTATCGTTAAGCCCGATGTGTGCAAAGTTCCCGTCAAACTGCAGGTAAATATCGCGCAATCATTGTTGCGTTTTTTTATTATTTCCTACAAAGCACGCACGGAATCTTCGTATGCGTGTCTTACTGTTAAGAACGGCAGACGCTTCGCTCGCTCCTATGCCCACCTTACTAGTGAAATAATCGCATTTCTTGCAGGCTGTTCGACAGTTAATTTTGGAGCATGACTTCGCGTTTGTAAGATCCAACGTTGAACGCTATAGTAGGGAACAAATGGAGATCTTTTACGCTGAACATAAAGGTAAGATGCCCAAAATACTATAATTAACTCTTAGTTTATCCAGTTCGTGCGCGGTTAAGCAGACGCCGGCAACTTATTGTCGTTCAAACTAGAACTCTTGCCATGTGTCAGATAAGGGCAATCCCCTCAGCACGTGTGGACGTTGACGTCTCTGTTATCAAATGTTTGCAAATTGAACGACGTGACAACTGTCACGCGGCCGGTACGTGTATCAGAAAACGGCGTCGCTGCTGCCGACCGCTGGCCTTGAGTTGAATTGGTGGACGAGGGTCGCCTGTTATAATTGAGGGAGGATTACGGTATTTACAACGATCCGTTCTTTGCTTTCAGAGCGTTTCTTCTTCAATAGACTGACTTCGTATATGGCAAGGTGGGTAGTTCTACAGCACTGGGCTGTGCAGATCAATAATACAAATTCATATAGTTAATAATAATAATAATAAAAACTTATCACAATCAGCAAGGCATGCAAACTATTTATAAACATTTAAATTGCACACTATTGCAGTTGCATCAAACTTTACATGCATGTCATGTTACTTCATTGTGCTCATGTGAATTATCAGTAGTACAAACTTTTGTCTTTGCTCGTATAAGTTGAACCAGCGGGCCCTATTCCTACGCTCTTCTTACCAATCAAATGTCTGTCTGAGCAGTAGCCCCATAGCGGTCCACATTCTCGCCAAAGAAGACGCGATCCACCAGTGGCGGGCACTTCTCGGTCCCACAAAGGTGTTCAAGTGAGAGATGCGTTCCCTTGCCTTACAGTTCAGTTTCTTTTTTTTTTTTCTTTCTTTCATTACTCTTTATTCATGTGCCCAAAACGGAACTGCAGTGCCTAATATCTTCCAGAGCAATCTATGAAGCTCCGCACTCAATTCGAGCACGGTTTGGGCTGACGGACATGAGGAATGCGGGTCATGGCTCAGGTGCACTGACTTCAGAAATTCTGTACCATTGTATGACACTGTGTAAAACATAAAAAAAGCAGTTTTGTTTATCATTATTGTATTCAACCATTCCAAACTGGCCAGTCTTGGTGAGATTAGAAAGTGGGTAGAGACCAAATGATCTTGACACAACTCTTTAGGCTTGGTAATACTGCTTTTTAAATGAGAATATCTTCAAAAGTGAAGCGCCGTATACATTATTATTCAATTAATTTTATTTACATAAATCTCTGCTGTAATAACATTGTATTAGTTGCTTTACATATCCGTGTTAAATTGTTTGTGAGTTCTATTATTATTGTGCAGTGCCATTTAAAAGATAACGTTTTTTTCTCTCAGACTCTGAAGCAGCCGCCGAACGGGAAATCAAGTTCTTTTTCCCAGAGTTTGACAGGGAAAAATGGTTCAGGGAAGACGAATTGGCCTTCAGGCTGCGAAAACTTTCCTTCGACAAGGATCTCTTTGTTCACATTCCGGACAGTAAACAACTGACTGATGTACAACGTGGTTAAGGCAGCCACCATCGAAGCATAGCCTTCTGAACTCTTACGTGCGCAATTATTGGTTAAAGGACCATTTTATAAGTGGGTAGGTTTGCAGTAGTATAAAAGATTTTTTTATTGTGGGGACACTGCCGTGGCTTTGATACTTTTCTATGCCCTGTTTCTACACTCATATTTTTGTACTGCACACGACTGTGCTGCAAATCACAAAATTGCAAAATAAAATTACATATCACATCCTGTAATTCACTTCTTTTTTTCACTGCAAATTACCATGAGTAGACATGTATGTCTGGAAATGTGCAGAAAATAAAAAATTGATTGTTCATGTTTCTTTTAAATGTACCATGCCTCTGTCTGTCTAATGTACATGCTGCAGACGGTATAAAGGGGCACTTTTAGAATGGCTACTCATCACTTTGTACAATTCTTCCAATGTAAAATAGATTTTGCTTCTTTAGAATAGAACTTTTTTTCTTTTTCTTGCGAATAAAATAATTTGAGGTGTTATCTACATTTTTATATTACACTCCAAAACTATATTTTTCTTTCTTATGACTTGTCCATCACACAAATTAGGTTACAAAGGTGTTTAGGTTACAATGGAAGAGATATCAATATGCTGCTAAGAACAATTAAGATTATGCTTTATTATAGTTGCGAATTCGTATGCATAAATGATAAGCCACAATATTCGCTGCACAATCACAAGAAAACAACAAACGGAAAGATGGAGTAACACAAGAATGTCATGACTTTGAGATAAGGTTTCCATAATAAGCCGTTATTGTCTTGGTTTTCCCATTGAGCAGATTTTGCTCTATTTCAACCCGTCCACCGGGCCCGGCCAGTTCTGCAAGCTGCAACAAGTGTAAAACTGTGAGAACTTGGATGGGACTGCAGTGAATCTTTTTGGATGAACTTTGTTACATCCATACCCTATTTGTATCCTCATACAATGCACCTATGCACAGTCCTGTACCCCAAACCCAGGACCTGTATTTCCTTCAATTCTGTATGGAAAATGCAGACGCCAGTGTGCAACATCATTAGTACAGACTTCAAGTGTGCAATCCGCATTCCTAGAGCTAAATTTTCTTCATTCATATGAACAAAATGAAACAGTCTTGTCGCTGCAAGATTCAAAACTCACTACAAGGGGCATTTTACCCGGAAATTTCGCTAATGCTAGGCAGAAATGTGACTGATAGTTATTGTAGAATGTAGCCCTGGGTGCATAAAAAAAACTAAATTGTAAACCAAGCATTTTTACAGAGTAAAAAGATGACAAAAATTATTTCAAATAAAAAAAAAAAAACATGAGTAAATCAAATTATCTTTCTTGTTTGGTGGATAATACGACAATACTGAGATTTGACTTGACACTTTCTTTTGCTGGGATATTAGCGACAGATGCTACCTCCTCTCAACAATTCATGCGGATCATTTACAACCGATTTGCGCTATGCCAAGAGGACTGAACTTTATCCAGCCCTTCATATTTCCTTAGTGTTGTATAGCAAGAACATGCCTCACCTGATCAGCTGAAGTATTCCTGGGGACCAGAAGACAGAGGTTATTTGTGATAGCTTGGCAGATTTCAAACACTTTGAAGGTGCAGTATAGTGTCAAGGATTACACGAGATTTCAGATACTCTACTCTACATTAAAAACCTCTTCAAGCGTAAACAGGAGACATCATCCCTTTAGGATATACAGTAGGCAATGTTTGTCATTGTACCAGGTGTACACAGTGATTATATATGGATTTAGTTTTCAACAAAAGTCTGAAGGGGGATAGAAATTATTGGCATAATGCAGTTATTTATCTTAATTTTATGCATTAAATTTTTTTTTTCTCTTGTACTACTCTCAAAGCTTATTGTCACTTAGTTCATATCGCAGGCCGCACATCCCTAAGACTTGAAACTGTATTCTCAAGCAGATGTACTGCTTTTCAAACTGTCATTTACTGTTCTGCTGTGTTCTACATCATATTAAATTTAGTATAATTAAGACATCAACTCCCGTTGCATCTGCAAACCAAGAATTAATAAAAGTGGAAGGAAATATTGCTTGGTCTGCTTTTGTAGAAGTTGTTTGCTATCAAGTCTTGCATTTGTGCATCTGTTAGCATGTGTTAACAATTCTTTTATGGAAGAGTGACAGAACGTATTAAATCTAGGAGGGAAAAGGTTTCATGATTGCATGAGTTATAGAACTGTTGTACGTTGACAGGCTCTTTGGAACGCAAAAGGATATATGTCTGGCACGATCTCTCTCAGGTCAAACGACTTCTGATGCTGATATGAAGGTCCTCCCCAGGGAGGGCTGAAGAAAATGACGTCCGCCTTGAGCGTCGGAGCAACGTGCAGGAAGTTGCCGACAATGAATTCCACCTTGTTCTGAACCCCGTAGACGGCAGCGTTGTTTCGGGCCATCGCCACCTTGTTGGGGTCGATGTCGATTCCCACGACTGCAGGGCAAAGTTAAGAGGATTTCTCACGCTTGATCGTCAACTGATATACTGGGACACGTACCGAGTCTACAAGCACGAGCAAACTGAATGGTGTTTCCTCCTGCACCACAGAAGGCGTCGACGACAATGTCGCCTTTGCACCTTTTGGCTATGTGCTTGGCTATTTGTTCTGGTGTCACAGAAAACCAGGATTCTGAAAGATAAGCATTATCACTGTGTAGCAACTAACATGAATGTGAAATAGTTTCAAGCTACAATAAACACGTAAGCCTCACTTTTGGCATCTAAATGCAATGCCTCAGCACTTCATTGTGAAAATACACAATAAAAGAAAGAAAATATCTTCAAAGCATTGTGTAAGACCTTACACAGGAAGATATAAATTAACTAATCTTACCTTCGTCGAGCTGAATGCCTCTATCGAATTTCGAGAACAATCGATACCGCTGTGCCCAATATTTCTTCAGCTGAGGCCTTTCTCTGATGTAGTCCGGACACAAAGTTTCTCCACTGGAGCCTGTTGACACAAAGGTGAAAGATGGAGAGAGGTGAGCAAAATCACAGCTCAGACACTGTCAAACTTTCTCTCACCTTGTGCTTCTGCCGAGTCCTCCGTACTGTGTGACCCTGTCTAGGAAAAAGCATACATGTGATTTGAACAAATTTCACACAGGTGTGTTTCATCTCACTGGATATGCAATTCCTCCCTGCTTACGAAGCTTCTTCCTTTTCTTTTTGTTCTTCACATACGATTCCACGTTTTTCAACCTGGTGCAGAAACAAATGTCCATCTTAAGAAGCAAAGAAACAGATAATTTTGAGCCATTTATCCTGTTTTAACAATGCAGAACATGAAATGGTGAATCGCTCATGGACAATCCTATTGTATCGTCCTGTGATAATGATGAGGAAAAGAAAATACAGGCTTTTGAACTCTTCGAAATGCACTGCATCCAACACTGCGTCCTTCAAAGGTGACGTGACTCTTTTCCTTCATTCGTAAATTTTTTCTCACACTTCTTGCCCGTCCTGCCCACCTCACGGTATGCCAAGTGGAACATAACATGCCTCTATCGTGTACCTTTTTGTGTGATTTTGTCCTATTTCTGTGAATAATGTATGAGTTGTAATCTAATAATGTATATGTAATATATTTATGTTCCAGTGTATTTCATATTGTACACAGCAAAGTGTGTGCCAATACTAAAGTTTTTGAGGCTTCTGTTGGGCACCAACAAGACAGTACTACTGTTTTTCTCAAACCGTTAGTATGTCAAAAACGTCAGTCTCTAAACTACAACTGAGCAGCATTTACAAGAGGTTCACTGCTTTGTACTAGGCAACCAAACCATAACTTTTTATGGAACAACTGGAGGCAACAAACCTAAGATATACACAAACTACTTCGCACCTCAAATTGTCACGCAGCGCAACGCCATAAGATAGAAGCGCCCTAAATGCGTCCTCTTCGTCAGAGTTGGTGTCCTCTTCGCAGCTGAAACAAAAGAAAGAAGAGCCCTTGGAACATGTTGCCCATTGTCATTGCAAGAGAACTACAAGCCCAACTAGGGCAGAAACACTGCACACATTCAGAGCAGTACTTGAATGTCTCCATTAATAGTGTTCATGTACAGGTGGTATTTTATACATATCAGTCACTCATCTTCTTGTCTGCCTCCATTTTGAAAGCAAGAAAAAGGGCTGAGTGTAGTGCATATTTTTGGGGATGTTAATGCGTTATTGGCTCCCAGACCCTAGAGGTGGCGTTTTCAAAATAACAAAATGTTATGACGAAAGAAGAAAGGAAAGAGAACAGACATGAAAAGAACAAATATAGGACACATCACCCACTATACCCAACACATCACGACACTGAAAGAAGTGAAGAACACTGAAGAAAGTGCTGGTAAAACATAAAGCCAATACAAAATGCCAATACAAAATGTATAACTTTAAGGAGCAAAATGTACCCTCAAGAGGCAGGAGTCACATGCTGCTGTTCAAAGTCATGCATTCACCTCTTTTTGATCTTGACAGGTCTTTCATTCGGAGGTTCTTCTCCATCTCCTCCTCCCCTGTTGCTGCAGCTTCCATTCCTCCCGCTTCCACCCACTGTCCCACGATTGGCAGAACTTCTGACGTGTTCCTGATTATTTTTGCTCCCGTGACCTTCACTGCTTCCTTCCATCTCACCCGAAGAACTTTCCATATCATTCACTTCCCCCGGTTTGTCGGCACGACCATTAGCAACTTCTTTCATGACCGCTTCCTGCTCTCGCACTGAAATGCTCTCCTTATACAGTCTGTATTCATGGGTGTACACCTGGATGTAATGTTTGTCCCAGAGCTCCTGCCAGAAACCTACATCTGCACGCGTAACACATTCGGGTTGGCCCTCGTGTAATTCTGGGAAAAGTTTATATCCCTCTGGAGGGTTCTGGTCCAGCGTTACAGACGACAGAAATCCGGGTTCCAGAAATTCAGGATACGTGTTGACCCAAGAGTCCCAGACGATGGAGCTCCCATGGTTTTCCCAATATGATTTCCATGTAGATGCTTCACCCGCAATCTTTGTTTGGCCTAAAAAGATTTTCATGAGGTTCTACAGCTCTTCTTGAATATCTGAACCAATCAACTTATTTCTAGAGTTTCCTGTGAATGTTAACAAATTGACCTGCGACACTTTAGATAATATTAATCAAGGATAACGTGCATTTTCTTCTACAGAAATTCCAGAACCTTTACAGTTTTAGGACGTAAGATCCCTTACCTTTCTTCTTCTTTGACTTCTTCTGATTTGCTGAGCAAAACTGTGCAGGCAGGCCCATCTTTCTCATCGTGTCAATCTCATTGCTGTCAGCCACATAACTGTCCATCACATTGTAGTTTTTTAACGTACGACTACCACTGGTTTCATAGTTAATGGCGGAACCATTACCATCCAACACACAGTCCTCATTCAAAACAGATGATACAGCTCTTGAACTATTTGCACAACCAGGCCTATCATATATAAAATGGCTGTAACAATTATTGTAGACATTTTCGTAATTCTGATTCCACAACTCTTGCCAGATTTCGTCATCTGATTTTGTAGCAGAATGTTCACTCTCCACCATTTCAATTCCATTAGGAACTTCCTCTAGCGCACCGGATTTCCAATCTTGTGATTTATCGATCTGCGAAATTTCCTGCACTTGGAATATTTCATGTATAATGCTACACACTTGAGACGTTGCTACCTCCTCAACTTTTTTGTCTTCCAAGTTTAGCTCAGTTTGTTGGAAGTATTCAGGGTCGATATATTCCCCATACTTGCCCACCCAACTTTGCCACACTAGATTGTCACCATTTTTCTGCCAAAAGTTCTTCCATTCAGTATTCAAATCAACCTTGTGTTCATCACTTTCTTCTACGTATATGTCCTCATCTTCTGGCATTCCTGCAACATGATATTGACGAATCAAGTACTATACGCATCAGCAGAGTTGAATAAGACAACAAACCCAATGACTTGTTGCATCTTGTTGACTTTAAAGATGCCTTGAAGGACACGGGCAGGCCCATTTCTTTCATCAAGGCCTCTTCCTGCTGCACCTCCAACTCCAGATCGTCGTCGATGTCACATCCTGACTCGACAATTGACTCCTCATAACGCTGGCCGACCGGGTCACAGTCCCTAGGGAAGAACATTAACATCTTAATTTTATTATACACATCTCATAATCACGTCACATCACTACCATTCTACGCCACTTAACTTACCAACTGTACGACCTCGACAGTCCGCAGTGAATATCGCCGGAGCTCGAGGAAACATCGCAATCCAGCAATTTCAGCCAGTAGTCATGGTGTCGTGCCCCACAAGCCCAGCCTCCAATACCAAGTTAAAAATAAAGCAGTGTCAAATGTTTCTTAAAAAAAAAAAAAAACTGTACATACCTATTCCAAAAGGAACACATCTTCCTCTGTGTAACGAGTGTTCAATTGAAGGTTCTAAGCAGAAGCTAGTCCGGCCTTTACACATGATTTTTTGCGCATGAGTTACACGTTCTCGAATTTCTCTGCTGGAGAAACGGACCAGCCAAATGTGCTCGCAGTCGAACGGGCCAAGTTGACATACGTCTTTCGCTTCAACGATTTTTTCAATACCTTCAAATACGTCAAGAGGATCGTAAGGTTTCGCGGTCCTGTCCAAGAATATGAGCGTGGCCGTGGAATAGTCTACTTCTTGAAGCAAGTGGGGCATTACGTAGTGATCGCTACAGTTAATACTTCTCTGGCCCGCAGGAATCATCCCTAAAGGCTGGTGCAACAAACATTAAAATACAACAAATGCAGGATTCGTGAGAGTTCATTTGAACACAGCTTTGTAAATGTAAACAAAGCCACGTGATCGTACCGTACCTAATACAACGCATGAACGTTACAGTGACAGCGCCGTAAACCTGGCGATATATAGAAGATATGCATTGATGATTGTAGTAACACAAGAAACTTGAATTTAATATTCTTGCTATTTATTGGTCTAATTTATACTGCAACGCCTGAGAAGGGTTAAAAATAAATACAAACGTGCAGTGGGAAACCGCGGTAGAAAAGTTCCAATAGATTTCCGGTACATCGCTACCTCCGGCGTTCCATTGATGGTAGTTGTCGTTGGTGGTGGTGGTGTTTTTTTTTTTTTTTTAATATATATATATTTTTTTTGTGCTATGTAGATGTAATTGCTCGTAGCTAGTAACATCAGCTTCAACACGCCGTGCTGATGGAAACCTTCTCAGAGCAGATTCCTAGTACATCGGACGATCAGGGCACTGAGAAGTCACTGTACGGGGCCGGCGATGTTTGTCTCGCGACCGTGAAAAGCGAACCCGATGAAGACAAGGAACCAGACGAAGATCCCGACGATATCGGGGAGTATTTCTTCGAATCGGACCATTTAGCTCTACGGGGAAACACTGACTACCGCAATGTACTCAAAACATTGGCCGTCCTTGAAGCTCAGAGGGTTCAGACCATTTTGGACATTGAGAAATTGATGGAAATCAGAGACGAAGCTCTACAGGACCCGATTCGTTTCGTGGAGAGGCTTCAGAAAAAGGAAGACATCGGTATGCCGATACCCCAAACTGTCCCACAGCTTCCAAGTATTGACTGGAGCCAGTACAGTTTGAGTAATACCCCACACGCTTTGGAATCGAAACGGCAAATGACGCGCCTTGCGACTAAAGCGGAACCGAAAGTCCCGTCGTCAACGTCGTCTGCTCCGACGTATCAAAGCAGTGTCATGGTGAGAGGCCGCGTTTACAGCGAACACAAACCAGCAACGTTCAATCAACTGTGGTCAGCGGAAGAACAAAAGAAGCTAGAAGAGCTTCTTATTAAATATCCCCCCGAGGAAGTTGAAAGCAGAAGGTGGGAGAAAGTCGCTACAGAGTTGGGAAACCGAACGCCGACCCAGGTCGCCAGCCGCGTTCAGAAGTATTTCATAAAACTGGCGAAGGCAGGTCTTCCAGTGCCCGGGCGTATCCCGAACGTCACCGCACCTCGTAAGACGGGGAGCTCAACACGAAGGAGCCATCACAGGTCAAACTTGATGTTCTCTCATTCGACCTTCTTTGCTTCGCATCGTCCTCCAGTGTACATGACGGATGCAGATGACGAAGCAGGCACATTTGTGATGGCAAATGGATTCGATGGCGAGCAAAGTGTCAAGTCAGATGCTGCGTCAGAAGATGAAGACTCCGTGGACGCTGTGACGAAGGAGACTCCAGAGTATCGGGAGCTAATGATGCTGAAGCGTGTCCGTGAAGAACGTTTGAAGAAGACTGGCCTGGTGCAACATATTGGGTTTAAGTGTGACCGTTGTGAAACAGATCCTATCATTGGCACCAGGTGGCATTGCACAGATTGCCCTCCAAAGCCTTCTGTTGACTTTTGTAACGACTGTGTAGACTGTATGCACGAAACTGCAACTCATAAAGAGGACCATCATTTAGAGCCCATCAGGGTACCGGAAGATAGCTTGTCGTTTGTGGACAAGGACTACATGCACTTTACAGGGTCTGACTATAACTACTTGGATCCAAATTACTTTCCTGCAACATTATGATTGCAATTAAATAATTTGAACGCTGTCAAGTGACTGGTGCGAGAGTTTCCGACTGCTCTTGGTTCAAGCTTGGAACTGCTCATTTGTCCCTAGTTCGAACAAAACTGCACCCTCAAAGGTGCATAAAAAGTACTAATTGCACAATAATTAAGTTGAATGCTGAAAAAGGCAACTGCTAGAGCAGCGCAAATTTGCTAGCTGCTAACAGAGTGAAAAGATCTACATGTAGTCAGGCAGATCTAAATATAGTATATAGTCCAGAGACAAGTAAAGCACGTGACATGCTTGTGAAGATACCTCAAGGACCAGATATGTTTTTTGTCCATGTCTGATGTATTTTAGTTACGATCAAGGAAGTCGACAAAACATCTGCGATTCCAAGGACTCCATGTCTTGTATGCTTAGTGTAATTTAGCTTGTTTTCTTTTTTGCCTTCTGCGTATCGGCCTAAGTTGCCGTAGAATAAATTAAGGTAATTTGTGATAGGATGATACCACAGCACCTGTCACCCCCTACATCGCTCCGGCCTCTTGTTTACCCTTATTCCTGACAAGTTATTCGAGGATCACAGTGAATGAAATAAAAATAGCTTGCTCTTTTTTATTGGAAGCACATTTTAATATTCGGTTTAATAGTGTATCTAATACTACAGCTGTACGTACAGACAGTATGTATGGCGCGGAAGCTGCAATGACCTAAATTATCCACAGTCCGACCCCAACGATGAATAGGTGTCACTTAGAAAAGGAAGAATGTGTTTTGTTTCTTTATTTTTCTGCTCCTCATCCTTTATTTTTATTTTATGTATTAATTTTAGAATGAAAAGCATTTTCTATATTGCATTGTCTATGCTGCTGAAAGATATGCTTCTTCTTCGTTTCTTTCTCTCTGTTTTTTCTTTGTGTGTGTGTGTGTGTGTATGACAAGTAATTATACACAGTTGTCTGAGTTGAAAAGAAGAAAGTAAGAAAAAATAGCTTTCATTGTGAAAAGTTTCCTGCTAAAGACTTCGATGCAGTTATGCACACAGTGGTGGGGGAGGGTTGGGAAATTGGAATGGCCCCAAATGAGAGAGAGGGGCCTCTTTCAGTCATTTGGCGACCTCACATTGTCTGAATTCTGCTGTAATCACACGCTTGCATCTGGCAGCACCATCCCCTGGGTCGATAAGCCCGGCTCTCCTTTCCTTGCTATGAGTACCGGAGAAGCAACACTAGGATAAGTAGAAAACTAACTCGCTATTGGGCGCCGAAATGTTTCACACTCAATCCCATACGGCGATGTGCTGTCTGGGAGCTTTTCCTTGGGCCCTATCAGCTGAACAGAGCATTACCCTACAAAGTCAAAGAAGCACTCACATTCCAAACTAATGGCACACTACTACAGGGTGCAGCGTATAAGTGTGACACATTGCGACAGAGTCGGAAAAATAGAAGACGATGCTTAAAATTCCTCAAATTTTGCATGAAGGTTCATTGCAATTTTTCTGCCACGGGTCCGAGTTGTCAAAATAAAAATAAAATTGTAATAAATTTCACCCAATGCATTTCCAATTGCGTATCTCGCACAGAATCAGTCATTTCAAAGCACTCTTAACGGTGATGGGTATATAGGTTATATTCGAGCGTTTTTTTTCCTGTGTTTTTGCACTTTCCTTCTGTATTCCAGAAGGATTTTCCTGCTGACACCTGATAGTTCTAGCAGATGCTAAACCACGCACTGTTGACAAAGATTACTTTTTGAAAGAAATTGTGGTCATGTGTATGTTTTACTTCACACGATCATCGATAGTGGGACAGGAGGAAAACACAAGTGAACCAGTGGCATTTTGTAGTAGCACACCGACGACTCAGCCTTAGCACGCAAAGGACGGCTAGTGATTTATAGTCAATAAGTTAAGGAGACGGCTATGAAAAGAGGTTAATGTTGACCGAGAAACGACCGTTTTAGATGAACATCAATCCACAAAAAGTCCCACGAAGTACATGTTTCCTGATCTGAGCTGAAGTTTACTTTCTATTGAGCAATGTATGATTTAAAAATGCGTTCTTTTGCTGTGTGCCTTATTTCAGGTGGACAAGAATTCTGCAACAGTTTGTCACTGAGGCTCTCTCTCTGCAGCCCCACATTTCAAAAGCTGCGGTTTCCTGTGGAGCCAGCCCTAGACAGACTTCCCCATTGAGTGATCACAACAGAACTGTTCCTGGCAAGGGCAGTCTCGGCACACTTAGTATTTGTACACCTCCCTGAAGTACTTCCAAGGAACTTTCTCAGAATCCCATCTCACGGCAGGCTGCTGCCAATGTTAAATACGTGTTGAAGTAAGCTCAGCCAACGTTTACGTGAATACCATCATAATTTATATTGTAATTGCAGGTCAGTGCAAAAAACGCAGACACAGCCACTGAAGTCACTCAGCTGCAGTCGATCGTACAAACTTAAAGCGTGTCCCGCCTCCGTGTGCCACAAACATACGCTGTGTGCGCTCATGATTCTTTTCTAAGGTGTTATTAGGTCTTGTTATACTGTAACTGGTGT
>JARGYV010084929.1:0-18260 GCA_029532675.1 Ornithodoros moubata
AGATCCAGCAGAAATTCTCAATTCTGGAAGACATTTGATACATAAAATGAATATGCTACATGCTCAAGCTGCTAATGTATATGTTGGGGGGCGTATGGGGAATGCGCAAATGCAGCGGAGATGGGAATGGTCTTGTAGAGAAAACCCATCCATGCTACTGAACACCCAATGGAGACTAGTACGCGGAGAGGAGATTCACTGCAACAGTTGCTCCCTGGACGACAAACGATTGCCGGATGAGGGGGCTCACGGTGCAATCAGGGCTGTCCACGGGCTAAATCCTAAACCCACCCCAAATATATGTACAGTGAAACCTCCCATGTGGGACACCTCTGTACCTGGGACACTCCCCTAAGTGGGACAGCATGAGCCAGAACGTGAACTTCCCCATAGAGAATACATTGACCCGCTCTTCCGAAAGTGGGACAGCATATTTTTCCCTATGTGGGACACACGTCACATTTCCCTCCTTTCCTTCCCCCCTTTCTGTCCTCCGCGCTGAAAATTGGTCATTCTCTTGGCGATCACTGGCCTGTTAAGTTGCCTAAACGCAAGCTTCACGAATTGTGCCTGGAGAGTGCGTTCTGAAATGTGCGTACTCAACATAGTTGAGTACGCATATTGTCAGAACAAGCTTGATATGGTTGACGAGAGTGAAAGCCCTCTGCTGGATGTGTGTGCGAGATGGACCAGTCACAGGGCAGTAATAAACGCATCACAGATGAAGAAATTTCAGGTGATGATGAAAACAGTGATGATTCTCTAGCCCCAAAGCGGTCCTTTGTTGAAGTTGAAGGTGTTCTGCATCTGCTAGAGCAGTATGCCGTTCAAACCTTTTTCGAGTTGTCTCAGGACATTGTAGCTCTAAGCTAACTAATGCATGCCTCCATCTTGTCAGACCACAGTACACAGAAAACGATAACGTCATTCTTTTCGTTGCAAGACGTGTGTTGAAAATAAAATCAGTATGGTTTCTGTAAAGCTGGTTCTTTCTTCATTTTCCGTAACTGGAACACCTCCATAAGAGGGACACACAAGACAGGCACCAGGGGTGTCCCAGATAGAGAAGTTTCACTGTATATATCGCAGGACACTACTTCAGGCCACTTCACTTTTTTGTTTCTTGCTTGGAAGGGGGTAATCTATGGCAGATGGTGAAATCAGTTTCGAGGAAGCATGTGCGTCTTATAGTTTTGATTGGACAAGAGGCTAGAGCCCCCCTTTGAGGATATTCAGTGTGGTACAACATCTAGGCCGTGAGCCTCCCTGCACCCGTGTTGACACTTGGTGATAGTGCTAAGCCGGATAAGCATTTCGAAAGGTTTCTTGTTGTTTTTGTTTGGAATCAGCAACACTGCCAACAAAGTTTGCTGTTGTCACCGATGTGCGGCTAGTGTTGACAATGAAAAGCAACAGCTTTGATGCTATTTAAAATATGCTCGCTATAGCACTGGCGAGTCAAACTTGATATGCCTGGGTTCAGTTGCACTTCCAGTTATCCAAAGACACGCATCTTACACACAGCAGTAATGATACCCCAAGCCTTTACCCCGTCATACATTTCATTTAGGAGAAACAGGACTCAGGATTCCATACCATCACACACTATAGTTTTAATGAAAGACACGGACCACGATGCGCATTATGATGCAGTGATATGAACATAAAGTTAACACAGTGATCTGCATTCACACAGAGACGATACTTAAAAGACAGTTCCACGGAACTGATCGAACGTCATGCGAGAGGCTCAATAGCGACGGCGTTTGACGTCTCTGCCGTAATCCTCCCGGTCAGGCGCTCGAGGTCCGCCACGCATCTCGTCTTGAGGACCAGTGTACGGCTGGTCAAAGCGAGATTGCCGCGGGGAGTGCGATGTGAACTCAGCTCGTCCGTTGTCATATGTACTGACGAATGTTGCGCCTTCGGTAGGCGCTACAGGTGGTGGCATGACAGGTCTGTTCTGCTCAGCTACGGCGCCGGGCGTCTGTGGTTGCTGCTGCTGGTCCTGAGCATTGTTCCGGGCGTAACCCAGTATCTCTTCCTCACGCTTACGAAGGATCATCTCTTCTTGGTGCCGTGCTTCTTCTCGACGCTTGTGCTCTGCCAGACGTGCCTCGTGCTCGTGTGCAAATAGCTTGCTCTGTTCCTCCATTACGCGCAACTGTTCCCTCAAAAGCCTAGTCTCGTGTTCATAACGGTAGAATTCCATCTCTTCCTCAAGTTTGTGGCGCTCGTCCTCAAATTCTCGCTCGAGGAAGTCCCGCTTCTGTTTCTCCAGTTCCAGGAGCTTCTTCCAGCGGCTAGAGAACTCGTACTCGAAAGTACCCGGTTCGGCAAAACGCGGACCGATCTCGCGTTCTTTTATGTACTGTGGGTTGTTCTTGTTGACGTTCTTTTCAGGAAAGCCGTCATCCTCGTCTCGAAGGTCCAAAGGCTCTACGAGCACGGGTCTCGGGGAACTGGTCAGTATAAGGCAGCCCTGACTCGCCCGTTTGAGTGCAGCCATAGCACTCGTCTTTCGTGCGAACTCCACAATACCCTCACCCACAGAGCGCCCACGGTCATCAACAATGACCACTGCACGATCGATCTCACCGAAAATAGAGAATGCCTCTTCAAGAAGTTCATTCGATACCCACGGATTTAAGTGCTTCACTATCAGCGAGGAGCCCTGTGTCGCAAAACGAATTTGCAGGTAGCGACCCTCAACAGGAGTGTTGTCCAACGCAGCCTTGGCAGCCTCTGCCTGTGACCGCTGGTCATACTTAATGAAACCAAAACCCTTTTGAGGGTGAAGGTACACCTCCACTAGCTCGCCAAACTGCTCAAACATACTCTTCAAGTCACATTCTGAGAGGCCAACAGGCAAGTTGCCAATGAATAATCTACAGCGAGCTCCATGGCGCTTTGGCGGTGCATTTTGTGGCACGGGAGGAACCACTACTGGAGCCTGGACTTTCTCTTCCTTCTCCCTCATTACCTGGGCGTACCGCACTCGCAGCCTGCGGCCATTCTTTTCTGTGCCGTCCAGCGCTTTCATGGCCTGATCTGCCTGCTGATGAGTACGGAACAGAACAAAACCGAACCATTTGATCTTGTTCAAAAATACTTCCCGCACTTCTCCGTATTCAGCAAACATCTTCCGGAACTCCTCGTCTGTCATTCCATTTGGGGCGTTGGCTACAAACAATTTGCAATTATCAGCATTTTCTAGATCTTCCTTCGAAGGTTCCACCTTCCCAGCCCCTTGAGTTTTGGATGTATCTGTCTTGGGCTTGGGCACTTGGAACTGCTGTTGCGCGGGTGGTCGCTGTTGTTCTGGCGGCTGATGCGCAGGTGCCCGCTGTTGTTGTTGCTGCTGCTGCTGTTGTGCGGGTGGTCTCTGTGGTTGGTGCTGCTGCACGGGTGGCCTCTGTGGTTGCTGCTGCTGCTGTGCGGGTGGCCTCTGTGGTTGGTGCTGCTGCACGGGTGGCCTCTGTGGTTGCTGCTGCTGCTGTGCGGGTGGCCTCTGTGGTTGCTGCTGCTGCTGCACGGGTGGCCTCTGTGGTTGCTGCTGCTGCTGCACGGGTGGTCTTTGTGGTTGCTGCTGCTGCTGTGCGGGTGGCCTCTGCAGTTGCTGCTGTTGGACAGACGGTCTCTGTGGCTCTTGGGCAGACGGTCTCTGTGGTTCTTGGGCGGGCGGTTTCACCGGTTGTTGTGCAGGTGAACTTTGTGGTTGCGGCTGAACGGGAGGTTTTTGTGGCTGTTGTTGCACCACAGGTTTCTGCTCCTGCGCAGGTGGCTTATGCTGTTGCGCCGTAGGGGGTTTCTGAGCCTGCTGTGGCGCAGGAGATTTCTGTGGCTGCTGCGTCGCAGGCTTCGCAGGTGAAGGTTTAGGGGAAGGCTTTGGTGTGGAAGCGGGAGTAGAATTAGGGGTAGGGGCGGGAGAGGACTTCACGTTCTGGCTTTGGGGAGAAGGCCTGGGTGGTTCCTCTTTAGGTGACGGTGGCTCCGACTTCACTGTTGGTTTGCTTTGTTGTGGTGGCTGGCGGTGGTACTGTTGAGGAGATCGCTGCTGGTGCTGATTGCCGACGCCCCCATAGCCTCGCTGATTACTGCGGTCATCGTAGTAGTCATTATAGTCGTCATAGCGGCCATAGCGACCACCATTTCCACCGTATGGCGAGTAGCGTTGTTGATACGGGGGCCCACGTCTTCCAGCCATCATTACTCTTCTCAGGGGTCAACCTAAGTACGGGAGGAGGGGACAGAAGGGTTGATCGCCAAACTGCGGAATCGTGTGGTTCTTCACATCCCAGACGGCATTTGCTTTACAGTATGCTGGGATGAGATTTTGCTACCAAGAAGAACGATTTGGTACGGTTTAGTGTGACGCAGGTAGCAAGAAAATGAATCGTTCTTCATTTTAACTGCGGGTCTTTGGATGCGTGTGATTTCAGCCTGGTTTTATAATGAAAAACTTGGTCGCACACTTGACCAATGTGAGGTCACATCGACCACCAAGTAGCGTGGAAGTGCTATGCACTTTAAACTGGTTTCTTCTGCTGTGACAGCAAAATAACCTGTCTTCATCATACTGTAACCACTTCAAACGACTCAAATTTTGACGCATATATATCTGAAATATATTATCGCCACCGATTTGTTCATTACCAGAACACTTGTCACAGGAGTACAAAGCTCTACAGTTTAGTCTTTTGCCATGTGCACAAGCTAAATATACACTTGGTGGTTGTTAGGGCTTTGGCTACGTAGCTGCTGAGGCTCCCAAATAAAAACATTTTGGGCAAGCCTACACAACTGATATTTTTTCAGCATTTATTTCCACCGATGTAAAAGTATTAATCCTTAACTAACTTTTACGTGCATCGACTGCTGTACTTAATTTTAGGTTTCTACAACAACACATCATGGGCCCCATTCATCGGTTCAAGGTACGTTTTACATAGGAATGTTTAATTAAGGACAGCTGGAATTTTGCACAAAAATGCAATTCTGTCTTTCTGTTTCCCCCGAGACCACTTTTCGTCATTTTCATACAGCTTGTGTGAAAGTGACCAAAGCAGGTCAAAGTGAATGGGCAACTTAACCATAAGAAAGCCATCGAGAATGAGGGGGTGGCAAACACTGGAACATTACTCTGTTCCATACAGGTCAGTTAACCAAACGGTTGAAGCAAACAGTATCTCTACTAGCACAAGAACACCGACTGTGCGTGGTTTATCCAACTTTTTTCCTCCTTGCTGGCGTTCAAAGTTTACAAATTCAGAGTTATGCAGAAATCTCTCGCAGAAACGACTATTTGCACGGTGTTATTTTATGCAAATTGCCTACCACAGGTGCCCGCAACCTGTTAACAAACCGAAAACTGAAGCCAGGATAGTGTCACTCGGTATCAGGAGATTCTAAGCGACCTCTGACAGCTTCAAACAATCCATTCGGCACATTGTTTGCTGCACGGTCATTATGCTAGTGCCACCTCCACTGTCAGCAACAAATTCATACTGTGAATGTTTTAGGACAATTCGCTTGATGCTTACCAGGAACAGAGAAAGTAACACACACACAGCGACGTGATCTGGAAGATTAATCCCCAGTCTATTTTCACTGAGCGTGTTAATGAGCTAGGGTGGGTATTGATATGTACCTCCATCAACATTATCCCTAGCTGTCAATAATTTGCAGGGATGTTAAATTAAAGAGACGATTAATTGCAACCTAAGGTGTCAATATTTTTATAGATTTGGTCTATAACCTGTGCAGAATATTCATAATACTTAATTTTTTGGATGTCTTTTCCCCTTTAGTAGTGCTAACTACTTGAAATGCTCAATTTCAGGAATAGCAAAAGAAATTAATTCAGAGTCTGCATCTGGCACGACTAGAACTGATTGTGCTAAAACACTAACAGATTATGAAACCTGACACGGATGTGTGAACAGGTATAACACGTGGTTATAGACTTGAAGAAAATCTGAAAAACTGCGATGGCAAAGACAGCAGCATACACAGAATACCTTGATGAAAATTAGGTGCAGGAGGCATTGGGCAGACAAACTGCCACACAACGGGATGAAGAGCTACGCAAGCACACACGCTTATGACTTATGATACAATGCTAGCGTGCTGCTGAAAAATTAACATTCAAAAGGGTTCAACGGCCGATACAGTACTTAAATTCAAAAGTTCCGAAGGGGATCGCGTCTTATATTTTTTTTTTATTGAGGTGGGTCTTGAGAGAGCAGTTTTAGAACAGGGTTCCCATTGCATCAGGCTGCTACCAAACATGAAACAATCACGGTGTAACATTCTGTTGTCAACGAGACATATACTCCCGCCCCAAATAATGCCAGAATATGCAGAGACAGAAGTTTGCATGAGAATAGAAAAGTCAAGAGGAACATTCTGGCATAAGCCGCAGACTCTGAAGACAGTAAAAGGCTCAAGAATATCTTTGCCTCACATTTAACTGAGACTCCTATCGGCTCTGCGGCAAATGGTGCCACATAGATCCAAATATACCTTTTCCAAGTTATAAAAACCGTTCAAGTTTTAAGTACTGAACCAATAGTACTTCAAAACCAGGCCGATAATCAGAAAAGGTCCCAACCTGGTAGCTATTGGACGACCCAAATCACCACTGGCCCGGGTGCACATGGATACACCAAAAATGATAAAAATAAACAAAAAATGGTGAAGCACCATCGCTACGAACACATCATTCTTACTACCTATCTATAAAGAAATGAATCATTGCCATCGGTTTGCTTGCTTTTCTTTCACAAGACCATCTTCTAATACCCCGAGGTCACGCCCCAATCCATAAGTTATGTGACATGGAGAGCCATTGAAAGAACTTAGCAGAATCGATAACAGTAAATTTGACGACGTCATATGATTTACAGGCATGCCAGCCTTCCAGGTTACAGACTGCTACAGTTGGCTGATGTAGAGTACCAGGCAAATAATGGCCGCTATAAATGCAGGCCCCCATGCTTTTTACACGATTTCTTGTAAATAACATTTGACGATTCCCAGTTTAGTGTTCACAACGTTCTTGGCCTGCAACCTCCCACGTTCCCATTCCCACACCCTTGCATGTCTTGGCACCTAGGAAAGTATTAGACATTAGACATGTCAAAAGGAAGTCAGTCCATTCATACAAGACACAGCCAAAAGGTAACCGGAAAAATGTCAGAGGTTACACGTGCCTACTTTCACTGCTGTAGTCTATCCTATAGTACAGAATATTGTAGTAGGTTGACTGGCATCCACACATCAGAATGCATCTGAACAGAATTTTCATGCTGAGCTGATGTGTGTTAACTATAGTGTGAAATAAAGTACAAAAAATAGAGGGAATGTAAGCAAAGCTTTGTATGAGGGCACTTGCCAGTTTCTAAAATTTACCCAAGTGTCAAAGAGTGAACTGCAGGAGGTACTTCAAAAGATTGTTCCTTTTTTGTTTTGTTTTTTCTGATTGAGATTTTTTTTCTATTCTGAAGAGGACTACTGCCAAACCATTGCACTGAACCTTCTTAGCTTTCCAATAATCCACACTGCTGAATCACTTTTCTGGTTCATTTTTGGCTGTACCTTGCAGATACAATAAACTCATGTCATAACGAACTCATTCTCTGGCTGAAGTGCACAGGTCCTGAACCAGAACTAAGAACAGCAAAGTTCCTTCAAGAAGTGCAAAAGAAATCCTGTAAACAGGAACTTTTAAGGAACATTTTAAAAACTAATGTTTAAAAACTTTCGTCAGCCCACACCTGATTGCTTTTGTGATGGCTGTGGCAAATGTCCCCATAAAAGTGATATACATCTTGAGCTAGAAACTGTCCGAAGTACAAGGACAGAGTAGACTAAAAAGTACCTTGACCACTGGGCTTACTGGACAGACCCTAATGGAGACATTAGATGCCTTCTATATTTTGTAGCAAAAATACATCAGAGCGGCGGACACCATGGACCTAGAATGCTGCCGTGCTTGCATAAAGGAAGTGCTCGACCGAAACAACTTCTACCTTCCCTTACCAAGGAGAGAGAGAGAGGGAGAGAGAAAAAAAGACCCCCTACCATCTACTTTCTATGACATACTTGCTTTACAGTAATACTATGCCCATCACGTGCTGGCTTCATTACCTTTGGGGTTAAACCCGCATTATCAACTTGTAATGCATTTTCTTCTCTCTCACGGACTTCGTTATGACGAGAGTTTACCGTGCATATGCACTTCATAGACTGTTTTGTTTCAGGACAAAACAGCACAGCAAACATGAAAGAATTCAAAAAAGCATTCTGGTACAAGTGTAGGATGAACAGAAAGCACCCGCTCGATACACCCAGGCAAATGGCTATCTTCTCTTCTTAGGAGCGCCTCTCCAATACAAGAACAGAAATTATGTGAAACTGAGCTTATTACTTTAGAATGCATGCTACCTATTTTGCAATTTGCCACCTATGTATTTTGGCTTCTTCATCCTATCGCCGTTTTGCAGCAGAACAGGGCTAGTGAAATAAAATGAACTGATGTGTCAAGTGCCTAGAATTATTTTCAAGCTGAATTATGTGTTTACAAACATCTTTCAAAAACTGGAAGAAAATGAAATGGTGCCCGAGATAGTCCTGTTTTAGGCAACACTTCCCTCCCATATACACCTTCAAGTTTAACACGGCATAGAATTTAGCTTAGAATACCCTTTTCTTTTATATGTTCTGTCGAGACAGTCTTTGTACACATTTATACCACTTTGAATAAAGTCGTCTTCAAACTCCCTCCCCGAACCTATTTTTCATAGCAAAGCAAACGTAAAAAAATTTGCTGAATGTACTGCCTAACTAGACAGCCGGTTTTTTCACAGCTTTTTGCTGCATGTCAAAATTGGCTCTGTCGCTGAAGGTACATTTTTACACTTCAAGCAAGGAAGGCATTCTCGATCGCTGTACGGCGCATGAATGTGAAGGAACTGTCCAGATACAACATAAGCTGATCTTGAGACCAAAACCAAATCCCACTAATGTAACGAACCAGAAAAACTCCTGTTTGGTTTATCTCTGAATTCTCTAAAAGCAACCATGATACTCTGTGTGCAAAATATTGCGTTGAATGTTGGAGTGCTTCCAATACTATTTTATCAATGCTGTAATTAACGAAACTGGAATCCCAGCTATAGACACCTTACAATGCAATGCTTAGAATGTATAATGGAAATGGCAGAGTTGTGCACAGGTACAACATGTACTGAACCTCATGAAATTCTAAAAAAGATAATTTCAAGAGTACCCTAAGTTGAGCATATCTTCAGTCATGGGTCCATGTTTAAGGCAACCATGTGCTAGTGATCAGTTCCTTTGCTTCCTTTTAGCTTGGAACAATGTGTATCATTGTTGAGCATGAACCTCAGAGAAGATGTGTTTGCAAAAAGTTGTTTTGTACAGGTGTTCCAGAAGTGTTGTGACAAGAAAGGATGAATCTGAAGACTAAGACTGTGTCGGTCTGTGCACGATGGCATACGAATTCAGAAACGGGACCCGTTTTTGGGAACCCCACAACCTAATGTTAGAAATGCGTCTAGTTGCGTTCAACATGTTTCCTGGTACAGCACCCATCAGTGAATTCATCTACAAATTTGTATCTACTTCACAGTGCAAAGCATTAGCCAATACAGTATACTTGTGGTTCCCACTTTTCAGATTTCTCTAAAAAAGAAAACCCTCCTGCATTTTCCATGAATAACCTGATTTACCCTCATTCTAAACTTTTTTTTTCATTATTACCTCACACATAAAGCAAGGTTTTCTCTTTCTTTGTTTCTGAGATAGACTTTGCATTTGTATTCAAGCGGAAGGAAAAAAAAAAAAAAAAAAAACTAGTGAAAATCGATAACATCTTCCACAATAGCTCTTGAGCAAGATAATACAAGTATCTCCCTGCATTGTTTCATGTGTCCTCAGTATAAGTGAGTGCACATGAAAACTTAGGCACCACTGGTGGACCTGTGCACGACTAGTGTCCACCATGTCACGACTGTCATACTTGAGCTCAGGTGCCGTTGCACTCATGGGGCTTGAGCAACAGCATGCGATAGGACACTCTGGTTTTTCATTTGCACATATTCACACCCCAGTTTCACTAGGTGACTGCGTAAGGCGAGGGGCTGAAAAACGGATGCAAGGCAGGGGGAAAACCCAAAACTGCTTGCACGAGAATGCACAGACGTCCGTAGGAGTCAATGTGCGGCGCTCAGTAAATTGCCAATTCCGTGGTCAGGATCGTTCAGTATGTTTCATTTTTGCTATTTGTAGTGGTTGCTCCAGAGAACTCTGAATTTTGTAGAAAATGAAAACTGAGAAATACTCAGATTTTCACAGTGAGACTTCCCCTAGATTTTATTTTACGCTTGAAAATTGGTTTGCATCTGTAAGCAAAGCTGACGACGTTACTGCATTAGCTTCAACCGACAAGGGTGAAGGGCTCTACATGCACATTCCTTGCCCATTACTCCTTTTTCCCTCTTCATCGATGACCGATGAAGATGGTAATCTTCATCATGATGATATGCTTATATATATATGCAAAACAGTATGTGATATAACCTCCAATTGCAAAATACAGAGCATTAACCTGCTCAGAAAGCACAGCTACTTTTCATTTGTTCCCTATCAGCAACAAGTCCTTTTGAGTCAGGAGTCAAGTCAGCTCAGACACACCTCTGGTTGAAGTGACTTTCAACAAAAAAATTGTTAATTACATGATACAAAATGTAAGATAAAATATTGACATGCCATTTAGACTACTGAATGCCACTCCAAAGGTGTCAAACAGCAGAGGCTCGTACGTTTTTACGAAGAACGTTTCAACACAGTTATTCCCCTGCCCCCTGCACAGGAGTCGAGCGGAACATCCCCCATTACTGAAGCAGGAAGGACTTTGTGTAGCAGCGAAATCACATACTGCCGGCTATGAATGCAGTGAGAGAAAACATGCTCGTCAGTGGCGTCATATCTTACCGAAGATTCTATCTTTGAATGTGCGGCGAACCCGAAGGTAGAAGAATATACGAATCGAGTGCAAACACGTTTCTTGTTTCGCTCAGCAAGGAAGTCTACTCTAGATAGACAAGGATGTGGTCCAGCAGTGGAGACCTATTTCCTGCCTAAAGAAGAGAATCAGACATTAAGGTAAAGAAGACCCATCAGCATCAATGACAGCATTGCGGAAAGTGCCAAAAATAGTTATAAGAAGACAGCACACAGTTGAGAATTCTGTGTAATAACGCAATCAGTACAGCCAAATGCACACGTCACTCATAACTTTGTAGCAAAGTCTCAGAAGGGGGGGCCTCTGTGGTTATTCCAGTACTGGGCGTAAGGTACGGCATGTGGAGGTCCTCCGAGGTATCCCGTATCGTAACCCATGTAACTAGCATACTGGTCCGGTGGATTGTCTTGCCAGCAGGAAGGGTACTGTCTCTCCGCCAGCTGCTGCTGCTCACGACGATAGTGCTCCACTTCCTCTTCCAATTTTCTCCTCTCCTCTATCAGCACTTTCTCCAGCTCTTCTCTCTTTTCTCTTTCAAAGTCCAAGAACCTTTTCCAGCGCTCGGCCAAGCGATGTTCTTGCGTTCCTGGACGCGCAAACCGAGGTCCCAATTCTCGCTCACGACCATAGCCCCTGCCCCTACGAGACACTGTCCGTTCTGGAAGACCCAACACACAGTCCCGGTACTCCAGAGGCTCCGCCCACACGGGACGTGGCTCTGTCGTTAGGAGAAAGCACCCCTCCAGGCAACGTTTCAGAGCAGCCTGCGCCGCGGGCTTGCGAGCAAATTCAACGATCCCTTCCCCAACTGACCGCCCCCGATCGTCCACCACCACGACGGCACGTTCCACCTCACCAAACATGGAGAAGGCACTCTCTAGTAGTTCATTTGATACCCATGGCCCCAGGTTACGTATCGTCAGACACGTTCCCTGTGTGGCAAAACGCACTTGAATGTGGCGCCCCTCAACAGGCGCATCGTCCAGAGCTGCCTTTGCAGCTTCGGCAGCCTCGTATGATCCCATCTTCACAAAGCCGAAGCCCTTCTCGGCATTTAGGAATGTCTCCTGTACTTCACCGTGTTCCTCAAACAGTTTGCGCAGGGCAGCCTCACTGGTGCTGCTGGGCAAGTTGCCAACAAAGAGGCGGCAGCGACCCCCAGGCTTCTCGTCGCGCGGTCGCACCGACCCTCCTGCTTGGCCAATTGCTTCAGCCAGTTTGGCTTTCGAATTAGACGCCGGGGCGACACGCAGACGACGGCCCCGATGCATACTCATGTCCAGGCTGGATATTGCCGCTTCGGCTGCTTGCACACTGTCCACCTTTGCAAATGCATAACCTTTTTGACGGTTGAGCAGAACTTCTTTAACCTCTCCGAAAGGGTCGAGCAACTGTCTCACGTCGTCTTCAGTGGCAGAGTGAGCCAAGTTTCCGATATAAATACGGCTCTTGTCGGCGGCCACATCAAGCTCCTTGGGCCGGAAGATAGGTGGCCGGCGTGGCTCACCCTGTTGCTCGTGGAAACTCATTTTGCAGTTGTTGCTATCCTGAGATATTCAAACACATAAGCATCTTGCTAACAGCATGCATAGTCCGGAACAGTAGCACAATATGGTCTCATACTCACCACAATACTGATACATCATTAACCTTTGCTCAGCTTACTACACTCGTTTAGGAAATTAGTATCAAAAAGGAATGCCTCATGCCAAGGAGTCTAACAGTTAACAACAAAACATCAGGGCTTTGGTGTAGGTGCTAATCTCTGCACAGCTTTCATAATTTTCACCTCCCACTGCAAAAACTTGATGGTTTTCCACATGCACACATACACATAATGTCACACAACCAAACTGCTGACGAAAATGTGTGCAAAAGTAAACTCAGAATTGTAAAAACAGGTGACTATGGTTTCAACCGTAGCCCTTGCTACATTTCATTATTGCATACGCTGTGTGGGATTTATAGTTGCTTATGGTTAATATTACCTCAGTTCTGCAGCATAAGCACATTCAAGATTTAAATCTTACGTCACAGATGCCATCTTGCTTTCCAAATAATTTAGTAGTTGGACACGGAGCGCACATTACCTGGGACACTGCTCAAACCCAGGCTTACAAATTAGCAACACAGAACTGTATGCTGTGGTTGCCCACTTTTAAATATGAAACGGAGCAAACATTAAAAAAAAAGTAACCTTGGAAGTCGATAATCACAGGGTAGAAAAAGGCAGGAGCATTACTTTTCATATATCCCCCATTGTGCTAAATCATTGCCATAAAGCTCTTTCAGCCCTTAGGTTTGCAGACTTATGGCCACCTCTTTTGTCTTCGTAGAATGTAGTGCTTATTTAATATATACATATATTTCAGGAAGTCACACAGGTCTTATTTTTATAGACATACCCCCGATAAAGGAGAGGCCACTATTAGAGCTAAGATGATGAAGATGATGATTATTCAAGATTTTCAGGCACGTAAGCAATTACAGCCATAGTGAGACATAAGATGATGCATCTGAGATATATATCAGATTATATCTGCTAAAGGCATCACAAGACGATCTTTGAATGCGCTGGATACATGCACTTTGTGCCACTAGTCTTTCTGGACGTAAGTAGTTGACTGAGGAATTAGTGGCCATTCGACTGATTCCCTCAAAACAGCCCAACCGGGAAGAACCAAGGCTGACCCTTTGCAACTTCAAGGACCTATGGCTCTCAATTAAATTATCTTGTAGCGCCATAAACATTTTGTACTGCTCCCTAGAATACAGTGCAAAAACAACGCTTTTCTACAAGCGGTAGCTTCCAAGATAAAGCCCCTCACAAGGGAATGCCCCCCATTATATGCCAACATCAAAAAGGCGCATTCATCAACCTTTCTCGTTGCTTTTTTAAAACGAGTGAGTAGTGATGTCCCAGTAGGACTGGTTTCAGCTCCGTATTCCACGATTTACGGAGCGCACCTTTTGTTTGTCCTCACTTGCCAGTGCAACTCAAAGAGAAACGTCAAAATATTTCATGTCCAGGACTCGGACAGTACCGAAATTAATCCAAACAAACGAGTGTTACACAGCTCCTGATTAATACCAGTGCTGTGCTACAGTACATTACACAAAACAGTCTTCACGTGTACACTAAAGTAAAGGCATGTGTATGACCTGTGTGATTGCAAGCTATATTGAAATTAGTTGGCGAGATCATGAATGTATTAAAACATTCAAGCAGCTTGCTCGGATGAGGTACATATGTATATGTGAGTGAATAAAATTAATCGGCAGTGAATGCCCATATGCAGTGTTGCAAGAGACAGCACATCATTCACGCGTTCTTGACGTACCTTAATTGTCGCATCATCAGTATTACTAAGCCACATGAACTAGGACTACTTTCTGGTGTTAACTAGTTCGTGCAAGTGGTGTGGCTTTAATGCGTTCGAAAGGTTCCTGCTGGAACAGATGGTAATGGAACGCCTCCCACCGTGTCACAGATGCCAGGGCGTACAGCATGTCAGTACGCTGACCCAGTGAAGCCCCAAGATGGCGAAAAATGGATTACGGAGTGCGCACAGTAATACCAGCATGATAAGAGTACTGCAAATGACTGCCATTCTATGCGACATATGGCTGGTGGAATGTCCTTTTTCCTTTCTTTTTAACACCACATTATGTGGTTCCTTCCATCATTAAATATCCCATATTAAACATCTGTTCAATAAACTACCACACACACATTCTCTTCCAGGGCCGACGGGAGACAACGAAGCTGGAGGAAATAAACGCTGGACCAACCCGGAGTAACTCCATTCACGCTCACACCAACAACACGCATTTGAGCACCCAAGCACTCCTATTACAGGTACAACTCTGCACCTGTTGTTTGTGTACTAGCAACAGAAAGACATCTTTACCTTGCCTCCAGGCCTTGCTCACTGTGCACCTTATCTGAAAGACAGAAAAAGATGAGGTGAAAAATCTAACCCAACAATACAAGTTCATATGACCGACATTAAAAAGTGCTGCTGATATAAGCAGCAGTTTGCCAGGTTCAATTCTTCTTACTCCTGTGGGAATTGTTGAAAACTACTTCCAAGCAGGGGACTGATGTTTTTGAGTGACTACCAGCTAATCAAGCATACCTAGCAAGAGGATGAACAGTTATTTTTCATTTACTGGTATGAACAGTAACTGTTTTCCAAACTGCACCACAGACCTATCGGAAAGTTGCAACGAAAAAGATCAATTCTGTTAAGGGACAAGAAGAAACAATGTCACAGCCAGCATGTTTATTAGTTACCCCATATGTATGTCCGTTTCTTCCCAGTTTTTTAGTCTGCTAGCACTTGTGCAGAAATGCACATAAAACTATGAATTCCTACTGTGTTATGGGAAACAAAAATTCTGTGATAGCACCTTTTGTGCCTGCGATGTTTGCGGCATTGTGCATCCACCGCGTTGTTGTGAGTATATAATGTGAGTGCATGCTGTGAGTAGGGCCTCTACTTCGTTTTTCGGTCAGTCAAGCAACGGTGTCTTCCACCCAACGAAAGGACATGCCCATAACTGAGCTAGAGTATACCGAACTCGGTCTAGCCATCCACCGTTTGCTGCGCAGGGGCCCGCGACCCTTAGCAGCTGAATGTAAAAACCTATCAAAATGCACTAGTGCGCACCAGCCGTGAAATAAGAATTGTGTGCCTTTCACAGATAAGCCGGTAAGCAGCCACGAAAGAACATTTTACTAATTGAATGCGACTGCTCCGAACTTACAGGACGAACTACACCTTGGTATGTTACGCTCTATCTTACAACATTTTACTCGCAAAACCTATAACCGTGGCACAACGCTCAATAATGCAGTAAATTCTTTGTAGATGCCTTAATGGCGGCCAGCAAGAGACAATTAAATCGTCTTATATGAACCGGCATGCGGTACACACAAGACAGAGGAGCATTCCAAAACATCGGATAAGAACGCAAGTATACCTTATTTTACAAGACGTAAAGCTCATACCACGGCGGTGTCCTGGTAACAATGTTTATACACTTTTACATACAACAGACCTACACAAGACAACGCACTATGGCGCACCTTGGCGTCAGAAGAGAAGAGCAGCACGCATGCGCAGAAGTTTCCAATGTTGCCAATATTCAGTATTGAATCCAAGCCGTTTAGGAACAGCCGGATATTATCTGTTTATCACTGATCTAGAGCATCTAGAGTTATGTATCAAGCCATCAAGGCCTTTACGCGTAGAGGTCAACTTAAATGATTGGTGGTACGATCCTAGGTGAGGTCTATGGTGACATTTGAATGAATTTGGACCTAGGTGCCTAAACAAACGTAAAAGCCGCACCTGAAAATAAATCGAAAGGCGTCAGACAGGGTGAGAACCGGGAGAGATCTCTAAAGTCGCCCTCTCGCGGAAACAGCAGACGACAGAGAAGACGAAAGCCACAGCTCCTTTGAGCAGGCATTTTCATCAGGATAGTTGAAGCGGAAAGTCTCATTATTATGTTAAGTTTCTGAAAAGCAAGCAGTTTATATCTTTGAGTTTTTATTTTATGTGATGTCAAGCATCACACGGGGCTCGTGACGTGCGTAATATTCGAGTGGATAAATCTCTGGTTACGTGTGCATTTTTGCGTGGTCAGTGTCGACTGCTGATCGTGTGCAGTGCGTGAAGATAAATACCGATTAAACGCGCCGTGGTGCAAGCCTATAAAATGTACACAGTGATAACCGTCGGACTTAATGTTGTTCTGTCACTACTTGCGTACTCCGTTACCGTTAAAGCGATTCCAAGGTTTAGGGAAAGGTTCATTAAAGCGGGACTTAGTGGCACGGATATGAACAAGCCAAAGAAGGTTCAGGTGTAAGTATACGAGCTGATGCTACGAAGTATCTAACACAGTAACAATTATTTTCAAGGTTATGCCACAAAGGTGCAGGATTGGGACCGACTCTGAAGTTATGAAATCTCTTCACTGCGAACATAAATGCACTAGAAGTAACAATTATTTATTTATTTTGCTTTTTGTTGTGGAAACGAATGCAGCATTAAACGTATGTGCAGCCTCCGACACATGCTGTAATCGCTAGTCCAGGGGGAAGGAACCACCGCCATAAAGGCAGCAGACCAGAGGCAATACATGTGTCATTCTGTGGTTGATGACTATGGTACCTTGCTGAGTGGTATCTACTGGTGTGATATGATTACATTGTAAACTGTCAATTGCAGTATTCAGGAGCAAGTGCGTTGAGTGCACTTCAATGCTCTCTACAAAAACTGCAGTCACTGATATAGTATCTACATTAGAAGGATTGAATGGAGCAAATTATATCAAAAGAAATGGGTGGTTTCAGGCCGAGATGCATTTTACAGAACTAAACGATACGATGTGCACTTAGTAACAGCAATACACATTTGAAAGCAATCGTACTGGGTAACACATTTTTAAAGTATCGAGGGAATGTTGAGAAGAACAAAACTGACATGGTAGCACTGTTGTACATGGTGCACCCATTTCGATAAACCAATTTCACACACAGTGGTGCAGTGATTTTAGAAACTTAACAAACCTGAAAACTGCATTACCCTCATAGCACACATGCACAAATATTTCCCAAAGTGCCCAACAGGTCTGGTGCCATCCAGATGCTTCGCTCCTGTCATCTTACCTCTTTTATCTTTCTTTTTTTTCCCCTAAAGAATTGGCCTCAGCGTTATGTCCATCTTCCAAATTCTGCATTATTAGCTCTGGATTTCAAATCGGACTTCTTTTCGTGTCAAACATTCAGAGTTGTGTTGCATACGGTTGGGCATGTATCCTGGGGTAGATGTTGATATTTCTGCAAATAATTGTAATGTTTCTTTAACAGGGCAGAGTCCATTGGGGTTGTGTCAGCCACTGTGTTCATGGTTACGACCATCCTTTTTATCCCTGTGGCCTTCTTCAACTACTTCTCAGATGCATCAAACTTCCCTCATAGTGATGTGAGTTTCTTCATTTCACCTACCTCTTCGCTCGCATGCCAAAGCCTTCAGCAACGCTTGAAATATTTTTAATGAATTTTTTGGCATATTTACTGTACAAAATATACCATAGATAGTAAGCTATTGATATGAATGTCTGGTTAAATTGAATGAACTGCAAGCCTTTCCTCACACTGTGGTTCCTAAAAAACTGTGACCACATTCGAACGTGC
>JARGYV010084933.1:0-17899 GCA_029532675.1 Ornithodoros moubata
TGATAATTTAGTTGACATCCTCTTTAACGAATTTACCTTTACAACGAATTTCCTCCGAAGTCCCCTGAATTTCGTTGTAAAGGAGTTTGACTGTAGTGATAGTCACTGTCTTTATGTTTTGTCTGTATTTCTTGCATAAGTCAACTAGTACCTACAAAAATGAGAACAAACATGCAAAATATATCCTATGCATTTCAGTGGACAAGTGTTCCATTTGCAATTATTTTTTCTTCAAAACTTTGCTGTTTTTTGCTATTTTTCACCCTACATGTGCCAAAGGTAATACTCAACATTGCCAAAATTTATCAACATTAGTTCCTCACAAAAATTTTCAGCTTGTGCAAGCATTGAATTTCCTTGCCAGTGCCATAACCGTGTTTTCACTTCCTTTTCCAGACTCGAATACTAGTAACCCACTCTGTGACCTACCTGCCACAAGTAGACTGGATAGTTGTACTGGACAAAGGGGCTGTTATTGAACAAGGCACATTCAGTCAGCTGATGGAGGCGAGGGGAAGTTTTGCTGCATTCTTCAAGAAACACAGTGTCGGTGAAGGAAGCTCAAATGGCAATGGGATGGAAGCAGAAGCAGAAGCTGATACATCTGAGTAAGCATCAGTGCACATCACCTTTTGCTTCTCCTTCTTCAGTAAACAGTTCATCCCTTCTCTTTGCTTTATTTGATGTAGTGAGGACGAGAAAGAAGAAAACAACCAAGAAAAGCTGAGGTTAACAGAAGATGAGAGCATTTATGTTGGAAAGGTAAGAAATCCACCGAACAGGGAGAGACTGCATTGTATCATATCTTCCTGCATTAAGCGATATGACAGATGTGTGCTGTTTGACTTCCGATCATCATTAACCATTTTGTAAGCACCAGCCACAAAGCAACTGCTGTGGTGCTGTCCGAATTGCAGTTGTTTGCTTGCTTAGTTGTATTAAATCAGACAAATTTACTATGAAAGTGCAAGTCAGGTGCAAAGACAGGAACATACTGGGATATGCCTGCAATACTAGCAGTTGGAGGCTGGGCAGAAATAATGGAAAGTGTATCTTGATCTCTTGGCACTTCCAACCAAATGCCAATTTCATCGAGTTGGTACTGGCAATAAAACTCAGTTTTCATTTTGATGGTAAGATCAGGTTATGTAGTTATGCACAGCTTGTTCTTTTTAAGCCAGCATTTGATCTCTAGCAGAAAATCCACAAGAATTTGTTTTTAATTGAAATTGCATTGATAGCGGTCGGGGATCACCTTTGCTGGGTCTGGCATTTTACATATGCTTTCTCCTTAGTCGATGGTTTTTTGTAATGCAATTGGCATGTAAGTACATTACTGAACTTGTCATTCCAATGACAGCAACCTTACTATGTGCATGTGGATAGAGGAAAAAGTAATTGCTTGTAAACGTGACATGGTCAAGGTTGTGATCAGTTGTAATATTATAGTTGCTTCATTCAAATGCAATCCTCTCTGATCATTAAAGGCTGTACACATGAATATCTATTTCACAGATCGGGTGGCGAGTGTATTGCGAATTCTTTCGTCGGGTTGGCTGGCAGTTCGTAATTCCTGCTGTGGTTGCCAGTGCTGTGGCCTATGGGAGTGAGGCAAGCTTTAAAATTACATATATTCTTTTTCTTCATGTGTGTTTTCTGACTTCTTTCCTTTGCATATGCGCAGCATTGTTTGTGTCTCAAGTTTGTTAATTTTTGTTGTTCTGGTTAGCAGCCACAACTACTTGTTGTGACATCTAGCAGTAGTTGTAGTAGTAGTAGTAGAAGCATCAGCTTATTTTAAAATGCTTCACTTGGTTTATGTAAAGTAATGGTTTTCCATTAATTTGTTTACTGTTTTCTCATCTTGTGTACAGTTTTGATGTCGTAACACTGAAGCATATACGTTGTGGAACATATATTTTGTTCCTACCTACAGCATTGAGCATCCAAACATGTTCACTACATATGAGGGTTGATCAAAAAGTTCCTGGACTGATTTTAGTGTTCCTAGACAGAGGGTGCGGGGGCCCTATTTGGGAGATGTGGCCCTGACCAATCAGCGTGTTGCGTGGTGTCACCCGATCTACTCTGGGATCGAAGTTATTAGCAATTTTCTGGTCACAGGCAGGATCCCGTTTGCGATTTCGTCATGGGCATCGAACATGAGTAGAGAGCAAACGTCAGGTTCTGTGTCAAGCTTGAGAAATCTGCAACGGAGACATTCGAGATGATTTGGCAGGCCTATGGTGATGAATCACTGCGCCGAACAACATGTCTTGAGTGGCACGCATGTTTTAGAAGTGGCTGGGCTGATGACGATGAATGGTCAGGAAAACCATCCACAACATGGCCGTTGTGTCATTTGGAACTGCGAAGGCGATCCTCACGTGCAGTCTGAACATGCGTCGTGTGGCTGCCAAGTTCGTGGCCAGACTTCTTTCCACAGAACAGAAGCAGCACTGTGTCGAAGCCTGGCAAGACGTCCTCCAACAGGCATGGAATGACCCAAACTTCATGTCAAGGATCATTACTGGTGACGTGAGTTGGGTCTATGAGTACGACCCTGAGACGAAACAGCAGTCATTGTAATGGAGAAGCTGTATTCGGTGGACTTGGCTCCCTGCGACTTCCTCCTGTTCCATAAGCTGAAGTTGCGGTTGAAGGGCCGCTGATTTGACATGGTCCAGATGATCCAGGTGGAATTGCCAAAGGGGCTTTCGCAGCTGGATGAACAAGATTTCCAGGAAGCGTTCTGACAATGGCAGTGGCGCTGGGAGTGATGTGTAGGTGCCCAAGGAAGCTACTTTGAAGGGGATAATGCAGAAATTTTAATAAATGATCTGGTTGCATTTTTAGAGGTCTAGTTCGGGAACTTTTTATCAACCCTCGTATTGTTATGCAAGCCTAACATGTCTTAACTTGTCTTTACTGTTATTAGCTCAAGCACTAAATTGTTTTTGCCACTTAGCCTTAATGTAACCTGCTGGTGAACTGCCCTAAGTTATAGATTGTTTACATACTGTCCACGCTGACTGTAGAGATGATGCTGACTGCTCTCCTGTGATGTTTGTGTTAAGAACAGGTTGAACACAAACACCATAGGAGAACTGACAGTTTTTCTTTTATTGCACTGCGTGTTTGATACTATTGCTATGTTGAGCATGGACGCCCTGTATTGTTGCTTTTACGCCAGAACAGATGCAATAGTGTGCCTTGGAGCAGTAGTAGCCTTGTGTTAGCAGTCTATACAGCTTTTCTCTCTCACTGTCTTTTATACTTGTTTCCTTGTTCTGACTAGTGCAGTTCGGCTCAGGGCTGTGGCTGAGCAAATGGTCTTCAGACACGTCGAAGTCTCGACATACGACATACATTCTGGTTTACGGGATGTTTCTCCTGAGCTACAGCATCTTTACTTTTGTTGACTGGATTGTCTTCATGGTAGGATGCATACGAGCCTCTTCTTCCTTGCATGGAGAGTTACTCAAAAGGATAATGCGGTCTCCACTCTCCTTCTTCGACTCTACACCAATGGGGAGAATTATAAATAGGTGATACACTTCAAACATTTCAGCTAGGATAGTGGTTCTGGTGTTTAAGTTTAATATTAATGTAAAGATTTTAGATTTATATTATGAGCCCTGGTATTAATAAAATGACTGTGAAAGTTTTGGGCTGTCATGTTATTAGAGAGTTTAGTATACCAATACCGGTGAGATCGGTAGGCTATCGCGTCGACCGGGATAGGCACCTCCGGTATAGCGCACGCCGGTACAGCATTCGGTGTTAGTATACCGCACTGGCGTCACTCACCTTACCGGCAGTCGCCCCCACAGAAGTGCCCTGTAGCGGGTGCGCTTGTAACTGAATGGCTAGTACGAGAGCCAAACGACGAATAAGAAGCACGCGTTATGCTGCCAATCACTTTTTATCAAGTAAAAACAATGTGGTGGCAGCGTTGTTGCAAGCGAGGAAGTCACCATCTTGCTCTACTGGGTTGGAGCGCGGCAGCGCTGTAGTCAGCAAGGTAAACGGTAAGCGCGGTAGGCGGCCCCAGTATCTTGCCTCCCGACCGTCGGCCGGTAGACGCGGTAGGCTGGTAGGTCCCTCGCACTTGCGCGTTGTGCTGCTGGCGTCAATACCGGCCCTACCGGGATCCCTCAACCGGTATACTAAAACTCTCTATTGCTGCATTAATAATGTTACATTATCTTCTTATGTACTGTGAGAAGACATTTCTTATATTCCTTTAATGTATAAGAAATGTAACGATAATCCTCTAGACGCTAGGGCTTACTCCGTGGCTCCCGTGCCTTTTATATTAAGCGATCAGTCCTTACTGACCCATTCTGGGGACAGCCCAGAAAGTGCTGGTGTACTGTAGCACGCAGGTATTGCTAAAGTAAAGCGAATATGTGCTTCTTCACCTGTCTACAGTCTTGTGCTCGGACAGCATGTTTTGAGTATACCCCCCTCTATGCTTAGATTCAAACAGAGCTGTGGCAAGTTCTCATTGGCAATGTTTGCGAAAGGTTTATTGCTGCTTGTAGTTGTTCCAAAAGATTTGTACCACCTTTTGTATCATGACATGGACAGAAATGCTGTTTTAAGCATGACGACCGGCACAGGAATGAAGGCATATAAAGAATGAATGAATACGTGGAAGAAAACAAGTGGATTATTATTTATACCGACGACATGCTGTTGTCATGTTCACAGAGGAGTCCAGTAGTGGACATATTCCTTAATTATTTATGGACAAGCGTGTCACTGGGGTCACAAATAAGTGCCCTGGGCTCTCAACAGATGTCACAGAGGTGGGCAGCATGAAACCTCATCTCTCAGCTTTGGGAAATCAGATCTGAAAACGGGTGGAGGTGTTTTCGGTGTTGATCTAAATTCTGCTAACTACCTAACTGCAGTAGATTACCGTATCATTGACGGAGTCAGTGGACCTTCCGAAATGGCATGACTCCAGTTTGTCAGAAGTTGAAATACTGCATAAAGGATGTCCCAAATAAGGTGAACCCATCTTTGAATTGAAGCAGTGCATTGCGCTTAGACAGAACCTCAAGTACGGTTCGTCATTGCCAGCATCGGCCTATTTTTGTACCATGATTGATTAGTTACTTAATTAAAATAATCATGCGTGTTTTTAATTATAAGAGCTAGAGTAAAAGGGCTAATACAGAAGTTGTCAGCGCTGACATAAGACGACAAATTCTATGGGTTGCGATTATTCCTCTCTTACAGATTGTTTTTTTCCTCAAGTCTAAAAAAATTTGTGCAGACAACCGAACACTCCACAGTTGTGCTTCCAGAGGTGTGCTATGTGTAATATAGATAACACCATTTTTGCTGTTAATTTCGATTATTCAGTGACTAATAACATTATGGCTGTGGTTCCGTTCACATGCAATGCATCACTTTTTTACAATGCAGGTTTCATCTTATTTTAGACACTCCGTATATTGCAGTTTTAGTTCAAATGCTGTCACAGTCACAATGTATAACATTCTAGAAGTTTCTTCTTAGTAGTTTCAATTAAACTACTTTTTGAGTAGTTTTCACGTCATAGTGCTTATTGGCAGGTCTGCATGGATCTAGGTAGCAGAGTATTTTAACAGGTAGCCCGTAGAAACATATATGAAAAACTGGTTCTTATCAATTCAAAAGATCTAATTTGTCATGAGCACCTACTCCGGGAGCCGCAAATGTTTTTATTTTTTTAATAAATCTTCGATCTCTAGACTGGGGCAACACATATGTGAAATGCAAACTATATTGCTTTGTACTCATTGCAGGTTCAGCAGTGACATTGCATCCATCGATCGTGAAATTCCAATGAATGCCAACATTACCATTGGCAACATTGTTTGGATGAGCCTCCTTGTGGTTGTTGTATGCCTCACCTCGTGGTACTTCATTATAGTAGTGGCCCTCGCTTTTTGTCTCTTCTTAGGAATTATGGTGAGTTCCTCCTTGTCATGCTGTAACTAGAGTACATAGGGCATTTTGTGGTAGGGTCTCTAAACTCGAGAGAGTCACATGTGCTGTTGCCACTTTTCATCTCATGTCTGATAGACAAATTAATTCTAAAGAAAACAATAACTTTTTTTCTTGGGCACTCCTGTGCTTGTAAAAAATGTAAGTCTTATAAAAGTTGTAATGGTGCGGAGAGCTTTGTGATGATTAGGAAAGCATGTTAAGGGCTTTGATGAAAAAAGCACACATTTTATGTTGTTGCTACTGTAATGCTATATTCCCCATCTAGGCACATTTACAGCTTTGCAGTTATATATTTACACATATTTATATTAGTAGAGTGAAGGTTTCCTGTTCTCAATTACTGATACCCTCACAAAATGCATGCTAAAGAGATTGTGGTTGGATTAATTGTTAAGAGGGAATTCTCTGCCTTAAAAGGTTTCAGAAGCCTTCTGATGTCAGTCTTGTACAAGGTATTCGTACACTTGTAGTTAATGAAGAAATGTTATTAAACAGATACTGTCGCTGCCTACTCTTCGTCACCTCCATCGTTTAGAGTCTGTGAGCCGCACTCCCGTGTACTCTCACTTTAGTGAGACCATATCAGGAACCACTTCAATTCGAGCATTCGGGGCCGAAACGCAGTTCTTGCATACCCTTAATCGACGTGTAGATGACAACATCAACTGTCTCTATCACAGTATGGCTCTTGACAGGTATGTTTCTGTGTGAGTAACATTGGGTGTGCTTGAAACTTGTTCTGAGTTTAATGTTATGAATGTACTCTAACTTGTCTCGGAGCACCAGGCACCCATTGTTGTGTGAGCAAAACAGTTTTTTGGTTGCTCTTGCAGCTGGAACTTTTTACGCTTGAAATAGTCTGTTGAACGGGTTATGTTCAGTACTTTCCAACTCGCTAACATGATTAAGTTTGTTCTGCCACGTGTATTTACTGCCAGCATTGATGCAGCAGTGGCTACCCCAGGATCTGTGTGGAGGATGTTGAGAAATAAGGTTCTTTGTGCCCCTCTGAAGCACAAACTTGGGTTTTCTTTAAACAGACGTTCTCGTACAGAAAAGTCGATTTCGAAACTTTAGTGAAATAAGAATCGTTAGTACTAATGGTAAGACCGCATCGAAAGCGCATTGGCAGGAGCGCAATCGTTTTCGAGAAATTTAACAAAATACTAGAGAAGGCAGACAAAGGACGTCACAAAAAAACGTCATGGGGTGACGTCAGCAGGAAGGCGCAGGAAATACAGAGTCTCCCGCCCTTGTGATTGGCTTGCGCGTGCGATCACAGCGCTCGAATTTCTTGCGGGCGAGTGCTCACACTAAAATTGCCATGGGACCCAGAGCACCGTCGTCTGCTTCTATTGCCTCGATTCGCTGTGCTTTCCGTCCAATAGCAGACTTCTATACTTGCTGACGTACCGGATGTTGTCGTCGTATCAATTTAATTGGTTTAACTTAATATCTGCTGCATTTCTGGCGAAAAGAATTCGCAGTGTGCCATTTTCGACAGTGGTGATTCGAATGGCATAGGTCTTAAACAGGTCGTTTTGTACGAGACCGTCCCTCTAGGGACTATGATGTGGACGTATGCCTGTGTGTGTCTAGATTTTAGCCCGCTAAAGCTTTGGTTAATATGAAAAGAAGTTTAGTTCTTTCCTCTAACAAGCTGTAGCTCTGCCACCTCTTTTAAACCGTGCGCCACTCCAGTACTAGGGAATGAATGAGCCATGGCTGCCCATTGCAGGGAAGGAAGTTAAATATTTGTCATCAGTGTGCAAACAGTTATTCTGTTTCGTTCTTTATTACTATTATTCTTACACGCGTTGTTATGTGGTTTAAATACTCATTCATTTGCCTTGATTCTCAACCTAGCTGGAGAATGGTCGTTTCTTGTTCAACATCCCTCATCGTGTCACTTGGGGCTTCACTACTGACTGTGCTGGGCCGGGAAAACCTTAGCCCGGGCATAGTTGGCTTGGCATTGTCATACACTCTGCAGGTATATCCTGTTTTCATATTGGGAGGGGTCTGGTACATCTTTATTTCTTGTTCTGAACAGAAGTAGAAATGAGAAACTATGAGAAACTCACCAGAATGAAAAAATAGCTACGCTATATTCTATGTTATATCATTTTTGTGATCATTCATGTGATCATTTCTGATCAAAATGCCTTTATTTGATGAATTTCGATTTATTGATGAGCACACATCTGCTGGTTGAGGTAAATTAATCTTGCAGCCGCCTACTGGGTGTCTGTATGCGGATTGAATGCTGCTCCTCAACAGTGCACGGGGCACTTAAAGCCTACTGTGAGGAGCAGATTTTCTGCCACAGAACACGAATAATGCCTCGAAGACATCAAAGGTGATAGTTAGATGTGTGTTTGTAATCATAATCACACAGTAAATATATTACGATGTATTAAATATGTTAGCAGAAAAATTTACAAGTCAATAAGTTGTTCTGTGTATATGTGTATCTCTATGGCACTTCATTTAGAGTTTAAACAACTGCTTCTGAAACTGCTACAGAAAAAGGACTACACTAGGACCTCAAAAGTAAATTGTCATGCAATACTAGTATTTACTCGTGTTTTGTCCTAAAGTAAACTCCGAAAGACGCGGGCCCTATAAATATATATAAATATATTGGTCGCCTCCGGTTCATTGCAGTGGACTTCGGCACTGTGGAGTTCCGTGTCGTGTTTTATATCGTTTATTTCAAGAACAACCTCAACAACATGTTCACGCCACAGATATTCGTCTGACCTCATTCAGCGCCAAACACTTTCCAGGTTTCTGACGGCTTGTCGTGGACTTTTCGTCTGGCTGCTCTGCTGGAGACTAGTCTAGTTTCTGTGGAAAGAGTCAAAGAGTATCTCGCACTTCCTGAGGAGGTAACACAATACTATCTCTAGTACGTGAAAGCCGCTAATCTGTGTGACTCCTGGAAAACATGTAGGCCCCTTGGAGCATAGATGAAACACAGCCTGCAGGTGCCTGGCCAACAGAAGGTGCCATAGATTGCCACGACCTAACTGTGGCCTACCGGCAGGATTTGGAACCTGTCCTGCGAGCTATCAACTTTGTGGCCTCTGGTGGCCAGAAGGTAGGTCTGAGATAACTTGTGCCAAAATATATACAGTAAAAGCTCGTTAAGTCGAACTTCGCAGGACCGACAAAGGCAGTTCGAATTAACCAGAATTCAAACTAATGAAAGTTGGAGAAATTGTGTCATATTCGCCAGAGAAAGATACGAAACCCTTATAATAGCGGCAATATTTATTGTGCAAAGTAATCCATTAACGTCGTCTGCCGTTTTAGATTTCCGGTGTGATAACATACCTTGTTTTACGATGTTAATCTAAACACTTTTCTGTTTTTCTTTGTTACTGCTACCTTTCTTGGATGCAGTGGCTTGTAACGTAGGCTTCTGATGCATTGCTGCTGATTCGCTTGTTAATTCCATTACATATACGTAGAAACATGCCTAGACATAGCTATATTCGCAACACTCTACAGCGTTATGGGCAAGACGTAATGGCGGTTTTGACGCATGCGACCGCCAGAGGGGTCCCACAGCTTTTTTCCCCTTACCCGGCCTCCTTTCTTTCCTACCTCCACGCTCTCGACAGTTGACACGTGGGAAGAGAGACACAAAAAGGGAGCGAGGAGAGACGAGAGATTGCGTGGTTGAACAACAGGTCACATGATCAGGCTTGCACGCACTCGCCATCATTTCACTGGAAAAGTTCACTCCGTCCCTTTGGCCAGAGCAGCGCCAGCTGGATGTTCGCGGTTCGAATTATCGATGGTGGAACAAATTTGCGTCCGAATTAACGAGTTGTGTTATGCATTACACGCTGATTCTGATACACGCTGATGCATTACACGCGTTCTAATTATCCAAAAGTTTGGGTTAATGAGGTTTAATTAACGAGCTTTTAACGTATTATGTTGGGTATTTGGGCACCTTGCGTTGTCAGTGAAAGTCATTTATGGCCACAGTTAAATAGCCTTTAGACTGATGCAATTTTTTAGCAAATAGCGAGGTATGGAAAGGCAAGGAAAAGCTTTCATGGCTGCTTTGTGTCGAGTCATGTATGAAAATTAAAAGAGTGCTGTAAAGCTCTTTTACAGTAGACACGTATAAACACCATACTGCATGTATGTTTGATTCAGTCACAGAATGTCAGACTGAACCATTTGTATAATATATTATTGGACATGATTTAACATGAATTATATGTAGACATATTTATTTTATTTATTTATTTTCATAAGTTAAGAACCCTGCAATAGGGGTATTAGAGGGTAAAAAAAGGAAACAACATGCACACACTCCTGCAGGTGCACATCTTTGCCACCAAGGCAGACAGCACCCATCTGTTACACATGTACAGAACTCATTGAGAATTTGACAGAAAAACGCCAAAGGCAATACACAACTTCAGCCACAATAAGGAGGTGATATGTTGTGAAGTGTCAAGTGAGGGCAGCATTAAAGTGAGCAGAATCAAGAATGCAAGCAAGAGATTCCAGCAGGTGATTATAATCATGTACTGTCTAAGAGAAGAAGGAATTCATGAATTAGTGAGACAACTTGGAGGCTTAATCTGACGAGCATGACCTTGAGTTGAATAAACGTAGTCGGCCAATGCATCGCCCATCATTTTTTATAGACTAGGGGGTAGTGGGTTAGAATCCCATCGTCAGCTCTGCTGTCTATGGTTTTTCCTTTTTTTTTTTTCTCAGGCATTCCAGACGTACGCATGTTGGCTCCTTGTCTCCCTCTCTTTCCCATTTCAATCTGTTCACATCTGTGCATTGCTCATGGCCATAGATGCTGTGGTGCTACCACCCAATAAAAAGATAACAATTTTAATATATTGTTAGTCCATGCTATTCATTGTATGACTGATGGTAATTGAATAGAGTTACCTTTGCTACCTTTACACAACAATAGTTTTCTAAGAATATTACTGTGTCTTTTATCCTGTGGGAATTGTATTTTTTTGTAATCTTTACTCCCACTATAGGTAAGCTTTTTTTGCCATCCTCCTTCGTCCACTTGGGCCGTTTTATAAACTACATCTCTCTAAATGAATTTCAGCTGCGTTTAAGATTTTGTCTCTCTTGTCCATCCTGGTCTTGGGTTTTTCGTCATGGATGGAATTCTGCCAACAGGATGCTTGTTTGTTCTTTTTTTCTGACTATTCTCCCAGTAATACGTAACCTGCTTTCTTGATGGGTGAAAGGGAATTTTGCCTTCTTATTAGTGGACCCAGTAGATAGGAAAATGGTTCCAGATTTGTCCCAAAGGAAATGTTACTCTTTTTGAGAATGGTGAGGGTGGTATTGATTATCCCTTGGTGCCTTCCGGTGGTAATGGCACATTAATATTTACATTTATTATATTTATTTATTATAGTGCAGTTTTTTTTTTTTTTTTTTTTTTTTTTAAATTGTTCCTTGTAATTGCCTGCACTCATGATTCATCAAATGCTGCATCAAAGTCCCCTGCAATGAATTGTGACCCCGTATGAGGAGCATTATAATGATGCGTTACCGGTGCATTCACCGACTCGATAAGCTTAGCTGTTATATAACAGTGTAGGGGAGGACAGGGCACTGACAAGCTGTTGCAGGCTGATTAAAGTTACCAGAAACACAGAATGAAGACAACAATACAAAACAGTGGTCCGTAGTGTTCAATGACAGAACCTGGTTTTGGAACCAAACCCTTGTGTCATGAAAACTTACAAGAAAAGAAGCTGCTGTAAATAACCCCGCTATTACTACAGTAAGGTTAGCAACAGAAGACGACAGCCCTGGGTCTTCAGGAGAGAGGGTCGAAGGCACACGCTGAACAGAAACAGATACTAAAATAGTTTCTAGAATTTTTCTGAACTTATTATGCAACTTTTCTCTTTTTAGATTGGTATTGTGGGGAGAACTGGCGCAGGAAAGTCAACATTTGCCCTCTCACTCTTCAGGATAATTGAAGCTTCTTCGGGTTTCGTACTTGTCGACGATGTTGATATAAGCAAAATCGGATTGCATGACCTTCGTTCCAAGATTACCATCATACCTCAGGTATGGCAAGATAGTGATGTGTGCTTAGGTTGAAATCGTGTCATTTGTACAGGATAAAGTAAAATTACTGTGGGCCCTGAATTTGGCTCATAGTAAAGTTTTAGGACATAGTGCAGGCAATATTACACTATGTCACTGTAGTTGAGAAATATCACAATGTGGCTTGCTTTGGGGCTTTGTCGTTGTCTGCAAGTGAAGGAAGCCACAAACATATCAATGGGATTCCCACTTAATAATGCACCAGTTTGCTCTAGATCTTACGGTGTGTAATAACGTTCATTTTGTAGGATCCCGTCTTATTTGCGGGAACGCTCCGATGGAATTTAGACCCATCCGAAGAAAAGACAGATGAAGAACTGTGGACAGCACTAGAACAAAGTCACCTTAAAGATTTTGTAGTGCAGCAGGAGGAAGGTCTGGAGTATGAGATAACAGAAGGTGGAGACAACATCAGGTCAGCTTGAATACATTATGTGACATTGCGTCAGTCCTGTGTGCAGGATATCTGTTCTGCAAAAGCAGCAGAAAGCAATATACTTTTACAGGGAGAGATACAGGCAAAAGAAAAGATGAAAGAGACAGGAAAAGAAGCCAAAAATTAATTAATTATAGGGTGGGTTTTTGTTCTGAAAACTGCAAAGGTACCAGGGGGCAAAAGGAAGGTCTATATCCCCCCAAAAAGAAGTATAAGTAAAAGTTAGTCAACACGACCTAGAAGGTCCCTCATAACGTCAGCCTTTCGATGGAACTTAATTTGGTTACAACTTACAGTAAACTGTTTTGAAGGAAATTTTTTCTATAGATGGCTAGCCTGAGCACACTGTAGATGAAAACTTGGCTTGTTGTGTGAAGCTTGAGATTTGTTAATGACAGTTGGAAAAGGCAACACGTGTGTCTTCCCCAAGCAGGACTCCGACGGGGAGTGTTAACTTTTGTTTGTACATTTTTTTCTGCCTGCGAAAAAAGAAAGCTAGCATGACTCGAGACATTTGCATTAAATTGAGCTTGAATACAGAAGTTGCAACCATTGTCTGTAGAGAATCCTGTAAAACTGACAATTCTAACCAATCACAGTGTCTGCATAGAAGGAGTGCATTCACGTGACGGGATGGAAAAGAGATGTTTGTATCAGCTCTTTGTTATTTGTAATTTTGTGAACTACCTGGGCTGTCATTGAGAATAAGTTTTTAATTATGCAGTGCTGGGCAGAGGCAGCTTGTGTGCCTGACACGGGCACTTCTGAGGAACAGTAAGGTGCTAGTCCTCGACGAAGCAACCGCGTGCGTCGACCTTGCTACGGATGGTCTGGTGAAGCAGACAATTCAAGACCAGTTTAACGACACAACAATCATCACCATAGCTCACCGCCTCCACACCATTATGGACTGTGATAGGTATGTAGTAGCTTACTTCACCTATGGATAATAACATATTGATTATATTCATAGCATGCCTCAGAATCGGTTTCCCACCTTAGCATCGTATTTTTTTGGCTCAATTTTAAATGCAAACCACTATTTCGATGACTGGCAAGGATCAGGAGTATGTTAATACTAATGTGTTTATGTCCTGGCTGTTGAAGTTAATGCCACTATAGGCAGTTACCATGCAAGAGAATATTAAAAATTCAGTCCGATATTCGAGTGACGAACCAGTTGGAAACATTTCCTCAAATGTGAGGAGCAAAGACGAGAGACAAAACTCGAGCAATCTGAGCTTTATTGAGGCACAGTTGGCATAGCGTGGCATCTTCAATCCTTTTTTCGCTTCCAGCCTTTGCTGCTCATACTGCAGAATACATTTAATTAAACTCTTGTCGGCTCAGATAGTAATTCCATCCTCTTTGAAGGATTCTAGTGTTTGATGCCGGTGCTATACTGGAGGAAGGATCACCAGAGGAACTACTCAAAGACTCAAGTTCATCATTTTTTTCAATGGCAAAAGATGCTGGCTTGGTGTGACAGTGCATAGGTAAAAGTGTTTCAAAGCGAGTTGTTGTGTATGTACGAAGCTAAAAAAATAGTTTATTTGCAAAGGAAAAATACCGCACTGCAGTGGCATTGCAATTCATGCAAAATCTCCTCTGTCTCCCGGACTTTCTTTCTTTTCGTCTTCATCTTTTTCACTTTCAGCCTCTATTGGAGGCTCATGCTCACCAGGGTTGTTTTCGTACTCTATCAGAATTTCTTCTGGGTCGGGTGCACGAGGCAAAAATTCTTCATCCGGGTACATGGTGTGAAAAATTTCTTTGGCCTGTGTAAGCGAATCACACAATTTAGCAAAACACTACACCTCTTTAGTTCGTAAAATAATTGCTTTTAGTCATGCGCATGCAGTGCTTCCATATTTCAGTGTCTTATACTGGTCCCAATTTTAATATCTTCTCTACCTGCTGATGGGCAAAAGCTAGTGGAAAAATATGTGTATTTACAACACCAGGAAATGTTTTTATGGACTTGTTACTCTCTGATGAGCAANTTTTTATGGACTTGTTACTCTCTGATGAGCAAAAATATGTTACACATACATAATGCACACACAACGAGCGCCGGCTGCGTTCCAAACTCGAGAGCAGCTATGGGTAGTGTATGGAACAGTGCGAATGAAGGCGCTGGTAGGGTGGACAAGGTTTTTGGTATCTTCTCTTCAATGTGCCATCAAATTGTTTTGCGAGACAGAAATAAAACACAGTGAAACTGTAAACTTTCCGGTTTTGAACACTGCAACTTATGCAATAGCACAGCTGTAGCAGACAACAGTGACGTCCCAACTCCCACTATGATCGGTGTAGCACATGTACATCTGAGAGCCATGACATCACTGGTTAACTTTTAGAAATGGTACAAAAAACAACTCATTTGTCAAGTCGACCCAAGCAAGTGTTTCAGCACAGTCACTGAAAGTAGTAGCCATGAGACAGGACTGTGCAAGTAATGTTCCTTAGGATGGAATTAAATAGCCTTAGCGGTGAACCAACCCTGACCGAATTTGTCCTATGACCACACAGTACGAATGTTGTAGACACATTGCGGTTAATACTTTGTTCTGTAGTACATTTCAAACAAAACACGCATTGCAAAATACTTGCTACTACTAGGAAAATATGTATGTCATAGCAAAGACAAGGCTGTGATAGTTCCCTAGTGCATGCTGGCTGATCATAACAAGAGGCAGAGAGCTTGCCCTTGGGGTATATCAATAAATACATAGGTACATTCAGGCTGACTTTCGCACCTAGCCAAGACAAGTATGGGCGATAATCTTATCATGTTTCATAGTTTTGCCACAAAAGAAGACTTACCTCTCCAACCGCATGTTCATAATCCAGGTGAGGACCTGGACTAGAAGCCATAATCAAGCCAGATGGTGCATTTTGGTTGATGCGCTGACCAGTTGTGTCTTCACAGTTGAAGAACAAAATGTACAGTGCCTTTGGCTTGACCTGTTCCTCATCTGGAACGGACTTAGGACATGTGGCTTCTTTCGTCACGATGACATGCACTACTCACTTTTGCAAGATGCACTTTCAAACAACTCTTGTACAGCAGGCATGAGGTCTTCTTCAGCTGTGCTGCTCGTGCTGACACATGTCATGTGGACAACAACTGCATTTAAACAAAGGAAACTATTGCAGTCTTCATATGATAAAAGAAAAAGTTAGCAAATTGAAAAACGTAAGGTCTAGATTATCATCTGTAGTTACATTACATGGTAGCATGCCACAAAACATGTTACAGCGACAAAACGGATTCTTAGCGAAAGAGTAGTTAGCAACATATCTCACTTATAATATTCACACAAACAGTACCAAGGAGATATCGCCTTTGTACTGTGGGTAGCATAGTAATAGTGAACTGAAATGTTCATAACAAACAAGTAACGGCATAGAGCATGTCGAATACTCACAGAGACCTTGCGGGCACACCATCATTCCTGGTCCCAACTCCTGGATAACAACTGCTGATGGCGTAGTGCCTTTTGGTAGCCGCAGAAGTGTAATCTATCAAGTTGACATATTTTGTTAGGACTCATAAAAGTAGCTTAATAATAGATAAATTTGAAAGCAGCAAGTACAGCTCCTGAGAAGACAGGGTTGCAACAACCCTGGATCACCACCCACAACTTCTCTATCACTACAGCTGTGATGCATTGCTTTTGTTTTAAGGTGGGGTTCGTTTTATTTTGCATACCTTATATTCTAGAAAGCTAGTTACAAGCAGAAAATCAAAATGATCCCTGCAATCAATAGCTTACCTGCTCTTTCTCCACAGGATGAAGTGACCTGTCGGTTATCACAATTGCTCTAGAGACCCTGTGAAGAGAGGAGAGTACCAGTGCATTGCATGCAGCATTCTCTGTTTACTTTTTTAAGTTAACGTAAGCTAGATGAAATGGCAGTGAACAGACAGCGAAGCACAAATACAAATTGTAAGCAATATAATACAAGTAACTACACATAACAACAAACATGACCAATTGCACTGATTATGGACATATGTATGGGAAATTCCATACTGCCAGTTGTCTTGTTGGAAAAGTCAGGGCTGACTTACTGATATTAATGATTACATCAATCCAGCAGTATTCCATTCTGTCATTCATGAATCATGAGTCTCTTACCTTTGCATACCTTCGGATGTTTTGAAAGCTGACGGTGCATATTGCGATTCCATTACTAGCCACCTAGAACATATAATGAAAATCTGGTGTAATGTTAGTGTTCACATATTTTTACAGTGACTCAATTTATTGTCCGTGCACCAAATGCCTCCCCACCTGAAATTGAAGCGACGACCGTTTGAGACCATGGCTACACAGCTGCCTGCAGCATTGCATATTATAGCACCAGGGCCTCGCTGAAGGTGATAAATGCCTCCAAAAACAGCACACAACCTGCACAAGGAAACGTTAAGCCTCAAGGGCATCAACTAGAAAACGATTCATGGTTGGTAGCAGGAATCTCCTTTATCTTGTTCTACTTGAATGCTCAATTGATCATAATTTTGCTACTATCTTACCACTTATCACTTCACCTCATCATTCCAACAGCATCAGATGATACCGAATCATCTGAGAGATTTACCTTCCTTCTAATGAAAACTGATGTGCTGTTTATAAGATTAGATATACAGTGCAGCCTTAAAGGAGGTTAGGATCCCTCTTGTTTGAACGTTCAGGAACTCCTACTGCCAAAATCGTGCATATCCAAAGAAAAGAAAGTAGTCAGCAAGTGGTGAAGTTCTGGGCCACAACCCACTTGAACAAGACTCATCTAGCTATGTCCACTGTGCTCCCACCAGCCAAAACGAAGACACCCTGCCTTTTATACTCCGTGCACGCACACGAAAGACTCGTATGTATCCCAGTTCTAATTTCCAGAAGACTAGGCAGACGTATTTGATCCATTGTCACATGATTATTCTATAATCCTGGTGATGCATGGGCTCTTGCAGCGCCCACAAGATTTCCATGGATTTTCACATTTGAATTTCATATGGCTGTCCATTCCATTGGACATTTGTAGGTACCTTGTGCTCAATGGCTATTATTAAAAGCATAGAAGGTACCGCAAAGATATGTGACCCCGTGACTGCAAGCATGTGGCACAACCTAGCAGTTTGTGACGAGGATCCAGTGCACGCCACCAGCACATTAGCACTGAGCTCAGAGCACACTTTTCTGGTTTTGGTTGAAGGGAATCTACAGAATCATACCGATTGTCTTCACCTCTGCAGGTGTTGTAAATGAAAAAGAGAAAAAGCAAGTCTTCATGCTCTCGCACAATGAGATCACCCCCCCCCCG
>JARGYV010084944.1:1145-19845 GCA_029532675.1 Ornithodoros moubata
AAGCTTTCAGATCGATTCTCTTCATGACCATTATAGCCACCTTCGGTGGAGCAATCAGCGTGCACTGTAGTCCAGATACTCAATCCAAGCCGTTAACGACTTCTCGAAAACGATTCCGCCAGTCGTAAATTTTGGAACAGGTTCTAATATAGTGATAGCGCCGGGAGAGAAGACGTCCTTCCTCTTAGCCGCGACGTCGAACCATATCGGGATTTGTAAGTTTTTGTTTTCGTTTTTTTTTTTTTTTTTTTCTCCTCTCTATGCCGGTGGCTCTGTGTCGGGAGCGAATGTTGCTTGCAGTGCTGTTGTTTAGTATACAGCAGACGTAGTGCTGGTTTCAATAAATTATAAGATGGACTGTGCTTTCCTCGAATGAGGTGAAACGGGCTGCCTCAATTTCAAGGGATCGTTGCACCATATGGTAGACTACGGGAAACTATCGCGTTCTCACTGGTGCTTCTGTGTAACGGTTAGTATTGTCATCCGTTTTGGGAAGCACCTAAGGCCGCGAGATTCTCGCGAAATGCTGTTGAGAAATTCCGGACTCTTAATTCTTTGTTTAACCATCTGAATTGAACCAGCGTGCTAATTTTGAAACGTGGCCGGCTGCATCACTGTAATAAAAGAGCAAGATGTGGTGTCCTTTATTTAACTGAGGGTTCCGGCGTGCTACGCAGCGGAGCGTCACGTGTGCTATGGATGTCAACGAAAAACAGATGACTTTGAACAAGCTGTGTAGCACGGCAAAGGTGCAGACGAGCTTGGGGTGACAAAACAAAAAAATGCTTGAGACCCTGCAGGACCTGGTGACCATGGCACACAAGGAAGGCCTTAAGCCACTCGGTACAGCCTTTCCAGGGGAGACGAGATAATACATCCTGGGATGACGACGACGACGACGACTAAATGATGATGATGATAGTGGGGAATGATGAGATAGCGTGCAGCCAATACAACCTTCGGGACATCGCTCGTTTTCTAATTCAGCCGCAAAAACACTTTCTCCCTCGGCGAATGCTTATTCCACGGGTACCGCCATATTCTACCTGAACTGTGGAATACCTATATATATCGTACAATGTGAAGAAAATCTGACCAACAGCTCTTACAAGTTATTGCTCCTGGAAAGGTGCTCGTGCTCTGTATAGAATCAATGTGAAAAAAAAAATCGGCACCTGCACGAACTTATGGCATACTGAACATGTGAAACCATTCAATAGATTTACAAAGTGAATACACAAGACGTGACATTTGCCCTCGGCCTACAACCGGTCTCCGCGGAAATCTCAGAGCGTCTGACTACAGTATAAGACGACACACAACCTTGTAACACTACTTAGTCCTGTGCAGGATTCTCGCTATATAGTCGTGTGTGACACGCGGTGTCCTCTAGAAGGCCGTGGAAACATCAATATGTGTAGTCCTGGACCTTCGAAAACCCACATTTTTCGTCTTAAGCTTGCCAAACACATCTTTAGTTACTTCTAATGGGGGCATGCGATTCTTTTAGTAATTGATCCTTTTCGTTTTAAGGAAGAGAAGGCTGATGTATGATCTGGCTGACTTTTCCTCAGTAATCCCCGCCCCCCTCTTTCACCTTCCCCCAATACACAGACTGTGCGCCGTGAAAGAGACAGTTCACTCACATCATTTCCCACATAAACACTCTCTTGACGTCAGAAGTACTGACCAGAAAATTATCCCATGACTTCTGCCAGTTCTCCCTTTCTGCAGAACTCCATTCCCTTGATGCATAAAAGAAGAACGTGAAGGACGCTCGGGTTACTGTCATTTATTTGCCTTTCCGTGATAATTTTTCCTCTGGCTTGGAGATAATGAGAGCACGGGATGGAATTAAATCACGACGGCCGATATCACCGGCGGCGTCGGAGCCAAGAAACTAAGGGCGTCCATTTGTGCAGCAATGCCACATCAAGTGGCAGCTTGCGTGGAAGAAGCGATCGAGCTTCGGACCAACGTGCACCGGCCGAATGATGAACAGTAATTGGCGTGAAAGCATTGAGACAAGAAATGTATACCGGAAAGTCTCTTTTTCTTGTTATTGCTTTTACATTTTCTCTCTTTCTCTCTGGGCTAAGTAGCCCCGAGGTGGGTTCTACTGTAACGAAAACTTGCAATCTAAGGCTTTATAGGCGGCTCTTGTCTGTAGGCTCTGTAAGCGAATGTGTTTCCTCACTCTATAAATTATAGAGGAGACTGATAAAAGTTGCAAGTAAGGTGGGGATCAATGGACGTTTTTGTTTTCTGTTGCTCTCCAATGAGGTTGTCGACGTTTGAGTGTGTGCACGTCGGGGATCACGTTAGACTGCTTTGGGTATTTTATTATATTTGTGTGTGTGTGTTGTCACCAGATGAAGTCCTTCAAGATGTTTCACACAACTACAAACCCGCGTTGAACACGAACGACATGTCATCATTCATTGCCGTTGCGGTTGTGCTACAAGAGTGTCTGAACAGGGAAAGCCAGCGCGCTATGGTTTCGCCCAATTTTTGTTCGTGTCAAGTCTTTTGACTGCCCTATAACATGCACCATCCCTCTCATCGCATCGTGGAGCAGAAATGAGACATCGGAACGCTTCGTACTAACGAGCAAAAACCCCACCAATTCATCACTCTATCTGTACGTGTGCGTCCGTGGATTATTTCATAAAGAGAAGAGGAGAACAGTAGCAAAACACGAAGGATTTGCAAGCGATATCGTGACGTTCATAAGGATTTGTGTCACCTAGACCAGTCGGTCATATTAACTTGCAAGCAGTTATTACACTACTGACATTTTATATCTTTCTCAAGAGATACATCACACTCTGCAGAAGTGATACACCTTCTCAAATCGTGTACCCCACAGTCTCCGGCTGCAAACCGAAACCGAAGTGATTGGTCTGTGATGCCCTGGAAGCACTGTTGCTGAGCCAATGGCTTTATCATAATCGGTAATCCGTGCTGGGTCCTTCCGTTCGTCTTCGGTACCCTGTGCCTCGACATATTAATAGGCTGCTGGCTGCTCGCAAACTATACGCGAAACATGCGTGTTCCTGGCTCGTGAGTCCCAGATGAGCTACTGCACTATTTCCATACGTCTCGTACTGCTCGTGGACGACGAACTGCACACTAATATGACGAGCCGCACCATATTAACGACGAAGAGAATACAGCGTGCGAGAGCCGAAAAAAGGGGGGCTATTAGCATTTATTAGATCAACTGCTGAACACGCGTTAACTCTTCGCTTAGAGAAGGGCATACCACATGGGCCATGGGTAAGCAGTCGAAGCGGACACGATCGTAAAAGGCAGTCTATTCGCTTTAGCATTATGATGGAAATTCTGCTCTGCCGACCACGAGCCTCAGTGCTGCCATGAAGTGTGTGTTCTCGCTGCTGTGCATGCGTCCTGGGATTCACTGGGAGGCCACCCCTGGTGACCCAGTTCGTGTGGCTTGCTGCACACTTGCGATATGTAGCAACTTGTGAGAAGGATGTCGGGATCTCTATGCCTGCTATGCAGTGTGGCATGGTTCAAGACACTGTAAAGTAGTATATACTGGCCATAATGTACCCAGCTAGGCTTGTACTCTGTCTGCACTACGGGGATGACAAAAGGATGTTGACAAAGTCACGGTTGTTGGACGAGCTACGCCCGTACTAGACGATTCGCGATTGCGATGAAATCTAGAGCAGTCATGGAAGTTCATTATAAACAGCTCCAGGCTGCGGTCATTGTCCATCGTGGTGCTTGGCAGGAAATCATATAACATATGGCCGACAACTCCGAACGTACACTCGCGAGCGTATACTGGCCTTCCCCCACCTTTCTTCTTGCTTCCTCATTCCAAATAAGCAGCTCCGACAAAAGAGCGAGAAAGAGTCCGAAGGGAAAGAGGATTAATTAATACCTTCAAACCATTCATTCAGCGCAAGAAATGTGCGTTTCTTTGTGTGTACAGATGACAAGAAAAATAATTGTTGGCCGTGATAATGGTTTTACGACACCGGGCAGTAAAAGGAGCGAACGCTCCCATTGACTCTCGTTTGCAAGAGCAAAAATCCCATAAGAAAAATGCTTTCGTTCTCGATGCGAGGTCTAACGGTATCTCTAATGGTACAACTTAAAAACTTAAGCCACCCGCGTACACGAAATATCTGGGTTGATCTTGTGCGGTTTCGTTCACATTTCCATCAACATATCTGTACCATGAAAGTGGCAACTCGGACGATGGCGATCAAGACGGATGGTTACCTTCCCCAAAGACAACGTGCCACATCCGTAACCGATTAGTAGTGACTACCTTCACTGTCGTGATCCATATCATGCTCTGCAGCTTCCGTTCAACTCGGCTCAACCTATGTAACTACTAATCAACTCAACCTATCTAACTGCCGTTCCGCTCAAGCAATCAATTCATACTAAACTAGATGAGCACATCTGATTCTAACCTTACCAGGTGTGATACAGCAAATCGTAGTCGTCATGATTCCGGAAACGACGGAAACATGGTTTCTTTTCACATGATTGCTCGTTCCTTCTTCTTCTTCTTTTTTTTTATATATATATGCTACGCAGGCTACATTGATATTAACTTCCGTTTTACTGTATTTCAAATCCTTCACCACGCATGCAGGAAATAAAGTAGGAACGGCGATCAAACCGAATGAAAATTTCCCAATTCCTGCCGTCGACGGCCACGTCTATCTCTGCGTTGGTGAGGGTCGGTAAAACTTGGTTACCAGTATCACGCTCCTTCTCGTCGAATTAGGATTCAAACTAGAAGTCACATACTCCTCCCTCTCTCTCCTACCATTCGACGCTGTCCAGTTCAACTCCTCCCGGAATGTATCTCCCGCAGAATCAAAACCCGTCAATTCCCAAACCCACAAGTGTGTTACGAAGGGACGCGAAACTAGGAATAAACACAACGCAAAAAAAAAACATTCACAGAGAGCCAAGTCAGGCACGAAGACCAAGGTCCACGGAAAACCCCGAAGTTTATACGGGCATCCAGTGTATATGTGCGTACCAGTACCACATCCCTCATTCAAGACACACTCAAGGTGAGCTATGCGTTGAGCCTAAACGCGAGAAGAAATTGCTATCTTTGAAACCCATCACTACAAATCGGCCTGTGTACAACTTTGCACCGCACCTCATGAATTCCTCCCCAACATAAATGTATGCAACATCGCAGCAGTTTCACATGGTCACAGCACGACAGAGACGCGGGTGGTCCACACCCAATCGCTTGCTACCTGTTTGTCCAGACACCTTTATCCTTGGCGTGAACTCTGAGCGACCTCTGCACTTTATACCTTGCTCGCTGCATACGTGCAGCACGCATGCTTTCCGCCCAGCAGTCACATCGAGTTGATTCAATCTACGTTATCGTGCGGTTATATAAAGTATACATTCCCGAGAACCGGACCTCCCGCCGACTGCGCAGTCCCTGCGCACATGAAGGGGCATTATATTTCTCGCAGGGTGGTGCCGTCGAATTTACGGTGATATATTTAAGCAATTTATAGCGTTTTGTTATTGGTCGCGCCCCTAGTGAGTTACGTGGCTGAGGGGGAAGTGCGTACAGCCTTTCCGGTTTTTTTTGTTGATGAAGAGTCGCGTTGTTTTCCTTTGACTCGTCTTCGGGGGCATGGAGACAGAATGAATCGTGGCTTAGGCGGTCGTATTCTTCAGGATGTCCGAGTTAGTTTGGTTCGTGTAGGACCTCGACTACAAGGATTTCGTCAGGTCTTAAAGAATCGTGCACGTGCTGGGGGTGATGGAAAGTCACTGTTTTTCTTTCCCGACCCGCAGTACAAGCAGAGGTCGTTCGCAAGTTGTAGACACTGCTGCATACCACAGGGTCACAGTACGCACGGATCATGGCACGCTCAGGAAAAGTAATCTTATGGGATGTCGTCTGCAAGATCACAGACTAAGCAAGAAACTGGGGTAGGGGAGCAAGCCGGAGACTCTTAACCAGTTGCACCGGGTTCATTAGCCATCAGGTACAGAAGGCGAAGCTACTAGTGAAGGAAAAAGACTTGTTATTTCCGGCTCGCCTCTTCGTAGCACTAAGTCTCTATCCATATTGCTCACGCTGCTCACAGTTCGCAGTATGTCACAGGCTTGTTGAACTCGTATATGTCCGCAACCCCTTTAGCACTTCAGAAAGAGCCAAGAGTGTCGGACCTAACTGTGCAGCTGGCAATCTTCTAGAAACTTCACATCGTGAAATGCCTGTTGTCTAATCTGTCCAAATGTGTGTAATCACTATTCATATATACTTGGCTTACGGGTATGATATATGCGCACAGACACTTTTAAAAAAACGGAAAATGACTTTCAGCTATTGTCTATTTGCAACAGTAAAAATAATTAAATAGTGAAGATGACGTAAAGATGTCTTCTATGAAAGAGATGAACTACGGTTGAGCCAGAAGTCCCGTTGAGAACAAAAAGTTCTGAAGGCATTGGAGGCCCAGCAATTAATGCCCGAGGATTTTAGGAAGCAAGAATGACCGGTAGTCGATGGGTGGCATGCAGCTGTTCATCGCATCACGTTCACATTCGAAGCAAGTGCACTCTGTCAGGATGCGTGGGGAGCCGCATGGCGAATGCCACATACTGTGCGGCCGTTCGACGGTGCATGGCGAAGACGACACCTCATGGCCGGAGTAAATGTAACGTTAAGTCGCTTACTGCGGTGGATGACTGTGTAGCCAACGGGCGTGGCGTGGTGATTGATGGTGGAGCCTCCGGGAGAACGATGGGTACCACATGCAGTAGAAAGTGGGAGATTTTGCGCTGCCCCCAGATACTCGTCATCCGAATGTACGAGAACATCGATATGCAGGACCGATAGGCCCTTGTGGTAGAATGAAACTTCCTACCGAATTCGTGCATTTGTTTTGAGAAGTTTTGAGAAAGACTTGTTTTGCTTTTGGAAACTGTATTTAGTCAACCCCTACTGCCAGTCACATACACCCCAAAGATTATGATAAAAAATAACCTTCTGAAGCGGCATCGCTATAAAAAAAAAAATAAAAATACGCGTAACCTTGTGAAAATTCGCCCATTACTTGCCGAAATAGTGAGCAAAGGTGCCCCGTGATGCAATGTATTTACCCCCGCGAAACCTACCTACCGTATATAGCTACTCCCGATCATCCAACGTTAATAAGCAACAGGTCTCTAACGCCAGATGGGAAAAACAACGTGAATTAAGCGCCTTTCAAAGTAAATCGTTCATTATATAATTACTTGCCTTGCCACTGAGGACATGTGAGATCGACACATTACGTTGCATCGTTACATCACATTCGTTATCTCCTTTATCATATCATGTACACCGCTGCACAGATTTCCTCCGGCAAATTCGCAAAAGCCTTCTTTTATTCGATTACACGCGAAATTAATTACAAGGTTCGCCCGAAAAAGCGCTACGGAAGGCTATTATATATTACCGCAGCGAGATTAGGCCCCGTTCAGTCTGCGGAAAATTCCACATGATCTTTCCTTTGTGAGTAGGAAGGGAGGGGGGTCTCTGGGATGCCTCCGGAGCATAACTGAACATCAAAAGCACAAAGTACATGTAACAAACCATAAAATCAAACCTGTTTCGGAGCTCATTGCATGTAATCCTTGTGTAAACTCTACTCACAATAAATTATTAGGATAAAACATACGCCTAGAAACAACCACCTGAACGCGAGGGGTTACCTTTAGTGTTCCAGAATATAGACCATCGCCTAACACTGTTCAAAAAGAGCTTCACCGCAATACATGCACGAAACCAATCCTAATACCGTTATCGCAGACGTCTTTCAGAGCGACTACACCTGTGTGTTTTCGTTACTTCAAAACGAACAAGATGGGAAACTGTCAAAAACGCAATCTTTCCACAAGTTCTTATAGTATACGACCGTATCTACAGCCTTATTTACAACCTGCTTAGCACCACCCAGCTTAGGTGAAGACTTATCGCCGCATCGTATACAGCTTGCTCTAACCCGAAAAGAAAGACTGGCAAATATTCCCCGGGACCATTTATTATAGATCATTTTTAACCTCAACCGCCCATCTTTTGAAGCGGCTTATCTGCGGCGGATGAGTTAATTTTGTACCAGTCCATCGTTGCACGAGTGCGAGAACCCCTCCCAGGTGCTTAGCCGGCCACGACGATATAGAGTTGAAGACTTGGTATCATCGCCCGGGATCAGCGGTAGTGAACAAGCAATGCGGGATTCCTTCTTTTCGGTCCGGTATATGTAAAGAGGGTCCGGGAATGTGCTGTTTGTAGACCATTATCAGCATTTAGGGTCAGGAGCATACGGGGAATATCTTTCGGACACCGACGTACACTGGGCTGCTGAGCGTCGTACGCAGGGATTCGGCAAGGCGAGTACGTGAATTTTTTGTGATACTTCTTCGTGTTGACTATAGTCAGTGCTCACGAAAGAGGACAAGTGTTTTATTGTTCCCATGAAAAGGGGTAGTGGAAGTGGTACGTGTGATTAACGAGGTTTTAATGCCGCATGCGGACCGAGGCGACATTCGGCCTACGCGATGGTGATATTTCGAACCGAAGGCAGTGTGAAGTGAATGGAATCGAGTAGATTATTTTTTTTTCAAGCGGTGAGTTAAGGTTCCATATTTACTACTGTGTATTAAAAAAGTATGATGAGGAAATGACAGTGTAATTGTACTTTCCCCACTTCGAGCTGTCTTCGCAAATACAGATCAAATTCGCATGCATTATGGACATTCTGGCATTCAGCAGAAGTCCCCTACACCGTTCGTGACTCGAGCCATGTGGAACATTCATTATTTTCAACAACGTACCCAATACAAGCATAAACGCAAAGGAGTGAACGATGCAGGAGACGCTGCTATCGAAGACATCAAACGCAGAAGAGAGCACTGATACCATGTAGCACCCCCTAGCCATAGAGCACGAGACCACTCGTAGAACAACGCAAGTCATCCCCATTCTTAACTACGTGATAGTCTTTTCCTATTCGCTTGGAAACTGGAATCGAGTATACAGTTATTGGCCTGACTAATCGAAAAATTCGACTACCACAGAGACAGGATCGAAGCCTTTGTCACGAATACGTGGTCTAACTAAGCAATTCACGACAACGTAAATTTGCAACTGGGACGTCTCTTCATTGTGTGCCAGAAAGGCTGACGTCATGCTCCTACCGTGGTTGCCTCTCTGTTCTAAAACTGCTTTTTCTGTCCCATCAATCTTTCTGTGCACTTAAACGACATTTTAATGACAAACCGTGCTCGCACTTTTGCACAAGAGCATAATAAATTCTTTCATGACGTCTCATGTACGCTCGAGGCGACACAAATAACTATGACAAGTAACAATGTTTAAGTCAAGAAGTCTCCCACAGCGAACACACACACAAAAAAAAAAAAAGAAGCAGAAGAAGGAAACGAAGATGGAAACGTTCTGGCTCTCTGGGGAACCCATTTGGAGCGGGATTCCCCTCCTTTGTCCAGAATGTCAAACCGCGTGTAACTCAAAAGTTATTGTGGGTGTATATTCGGATGGATCTGGCTCTCTCTTGTAGCAAAGTCTTGTTTACTGATAAAGTGCTAATGGCGTTTTTGGTGTTTTTCGCTGGGGAAGGTGGCGATCAGAAAAATATGAAAAAAAAATGGTCAAGCAAAGTGTGACTTTTCTTTCCTCCCCCTTTACGTATTATTAGGTTTTATTTCTTTACGTTTCTGACGATTGCTTGTATACGTGTAATTAAATTTACTATTTTAAAAGTATTTTAAAACACACCGAAAAGCTGACTTGCACAGCTTTCCTCGCTGCATTCTCCGCGTCAAAGAGAAAGACCAAAGTGATTAAAAGTTGACTCAGCCATCTCCTTACGTTTGTATATTGCTCTTTCTTTTTTGACAGGCATTCGGTTATAAATGAGGCAACATTTAGTTGGCAACCGCGACGGTTGGGATTTTCCTCGGGAATGTCGACGATGTCTGGGGCGCGCACGTCCATAAGCACTGTCACCTTGGAGGTTACACAACCTTCATTTCACGAACTAATTTCAACATGTAGCAGCTTGAAGAAGTATAACGGCTGGCTTTAGGTAACTGGACTTTCCTTTAATCAGACCGAGTCTCCAGAGCGGAACAAGGCACAGCGCGGTTTACATTACGCCACGATTACGTACGCTTCCTATACTGTCACCGCAGCGCTAGAAAATCCGCTATTGATGAGGTCCCCTACAAGCGCAGGGGACATTCTTTAACTATGGCGCATACATTGGCGTGCTTATCGTGTGGAACGACAGAGGTTCCACGTCGTAGTACCTCAGAGATTACCTGTTTCACAGGCCTTGTCCTGGATCGAACCATGATCTAGCGTATGCTGCGCCTGCCGCTTGCTAACTATTGAGCAGCCAACCACCACCCTACATTTTCTTTTTTTTTTTTTTCCTTGCTGCTTTGGGTAGAACATTTCATGGACAGCGTCCCTGTATACCTCAATATACGCATCGTGCGACTGCTTTTACAGAAGCTTCTCATGCACAAAATAAGAAAAACTGCTCATGATACAAGGACTGGTTTGGTGTTAAGAAGGAAAAAAAAAAATAGATAGTGTGTATCCCCTATCGGCAGCTCCAATACTCTCATATGCTGCACTGTACACGACACAGCATCTTGAAAATCAAGGGGTACTACGGACAAACACTGTCAATAAACATCGCAGAATAGCTAGGGTGTGCCTTAATGTCCTTAAGCACACTGTTGCACTCACTGTCCGCTGCATAACAGCTCTAGGCCACGGTTGATACAACAACTCTATATTTATAGCTGATACGACTCCGAAAACGCCGTCTTTCATACTCTGTGGAATGGCAACATGGAGCGTCAGAGCCTGGTTGTCTTTGGTGTATGTTGCTTTTACGAACTGCAATTCAATATAACACCCTCAACAGAATGTTAGTCTATAGGCACGCTGTTCTTTGAGAGGTAGGTAATGAGGGCGTGAAAAGGTGCAAAATAGCTCCACATGTAACAGATGCGGCTGCTCGGTTGTTTCTGCCCGTCACGCTTGGCTTCCCAAGCGTGGTGGTGGGCACGCTTCAGGGAATGATGTTTGCACGATGAGCTGTCAAACGCGCGGTTTAGAAAGCCCATGACACTTCGGCGCAATGAAAAGTCACGTTTTTATCTAAGGATGATGACCATGCGTTGGAGAGACGATGACATTTATCTAGACGACGCCCAAGCAGCACAATGTACTGAAACTCGGGTGCAATAGGGGTGGACGCATGTATCAAGGTTGCTTTTGAAGTTCGCGGCACGTCAGAAAGACAGCGACAAAAAGATAAGACACCTGACGACCCGATATTGCACCCGACTTTCAGTACATTGTGCCGGTTGGGCACTTTCATCTAAGTCCTGTTCTAATTCTTTTTTTTTTCTTTTTTTTTACCTGATGAAGCTTTTCTTATGCTGTAACCAGATACACGCGCGTCGCTGTACGCATAGTAATATAAGGAACTGGAGTCGGCTCGAGGCGTATGTGTAAAGAAAGCTGATTATTTTGTGGATGTAGTGCATACGTCGTGCTACTTGCGTACTTGCCCCCAAAAAATGACCGGAGGAAGAAATACTTCATGCATCTTCAGCTTTTGCTTCGTTACTCGGTCTATACTTTCACATTTCGCTTCTTGTTTTCCTTTTTTCCGTTGCTCCACTCAACTGAAACTAACCTTTCGTTTTTTTGTTTTTTTTGTTTTTTTTTTTTTTTTGCTTTCTTTTGGCGAAATGTATCTCCCGAGAAACAACAAAAATGGGAAATTGTCGTCCAAGATTTTGTGCGCACAGAAGTAAAATTCCTGCGTCCGACCGACGGTAAGCTCGATCGTACATACATGGCATACTGACCTCAAAGTAAGTGAAGCATGTAAAAGTTGTTACAAAGTGCCACAAATGCACCGCAAGCAAAAGTGGGTAATGTGGATGCAGGTACGCAAAAACATTAGGAATATATACGCAGTGGAAAAGAGGAAGAAGAATCAGCGGATACAACTTTTTATCTTTAATGGCCATTTTCTATAGCAGAATGTTCTCTTAAATAACGTACAATGCATCATGGAGGTCCTAACAGCGCAAAAAAAAAGTTCAAAATCCTTTGATGAATATTGAGAGTAAAAAAGAAAAAAAAGGAAACACCTGTGATAGTAATGTCGTTGACTGCTCGCCGTGTTCGGCCTCGCGCAGTGAGGGCAACGTCACGACCGATGCGTGCGTTCTGGGCCGACTTCACATTGAACTGTGCCAGCCTTATGTAGTAAGGGAAAACCCAGAAAAACCTTCTCACAGCACAACCGACCGTAGGATTTGATTCCACGATCTCTGTACAGCACCCTTTGAGGGGGAAACGAAGCGCTTTTCTACGTGCCGTAATGATAGAAATACAAGAGATTAAAGAAACAGTCACATGACAGGGTGACGTCACAACCGTACGTTCGTCTGCGTGATCGTGTGATGTAAGCAGACGACAAGATGCAGTATCCGCCATGGGCTCTTCTTGTGGCGCTTCTATGGAGCCCCTGTCACTAAAACTTGGAATGTAACTTTCTGTGAATGAATATTCAGTCGTACTTTTCCTTTTCCGGACAGAAGTTGGGGCCAACTTTCTCGAGCCCGAACAACCAACCAGCAACTAACCATTTGCATTCTCTGCAACTCGTGTTCTTCCAAAAACCGTATATAGAACAAAATAAAGAAAAGCAAATTATTCATGAAGAGAGCACACCACCCGTGCTTCATTATCGCCTCACCTTGCGTAGACCCCCCACCCCCCGCAGTATTCAGGGGATGTGGCGCCATCCCCGCGATCTTTGCGTGCATGTATGTTTCTATCTCTGACGAGGTAACAGCCAAGGCCAACCGGCTGGCTGGCCTGCCGGACGCGTGATAGCCACGGACGGAACGAAGCATCCCCGGTACACAACCGTTAAGGTCATTACAATCCCGTTACATGCGGTAGCCGTCAACCCCGGGAGTCCAAAATGATCGGAGTGGCGCCAGTCGCAGCTGGCGCTGCCTTCTTCACGCCTTTGCTCGAGGGCGGAATATAAATACGGCCTGCTATTATGATTGAACGAAAAAAATGCTTCATCTACGTAGGACGCTTCGATTCCCATCGCGGCATCAGTTGGTAACAAGGCTGTCTTCTAGGAGCCGTAAAATACAGGGAAAACGAAATACCTCACGTCCGTACGAACAATTGATTGGAAGAGGTCAAAAAGCAAAGGTTATCATCATTTAAAAGAGTTGCGGGGATGTGCTAGGGCATGTTGAAACTCGCTGATACTCGTTGGAAACATTTTCTTGAAAATGGGGGACAGGGCAGGAAAAAGCACAGTGAACCAAACTCAAAGCCACAGTGAAAGCTTTACTGAAAACACAGCTAGGCAAGAAAGGGAATATCCCACAAAAAACGCAGAGTTACAGACCGCTGACTCCTCGAAAAGCGGATAATAACGCTACTTCTAAGAGTGTGCGGGATATTTCAACTTTTACAACGATGAAATGCACGGCATTGGTCCATCTGTTCAGTGTTGATAAGCCCGATTGCTTCCTGGAACTGCATTAACAGCCGCACGAAGGATTTTGGATAGGCGCTACTCCCCTATTCTCAGGATGAGATTAAGGTAGCTGGGTGGGCTTTCAGTTTTCACCAGGGTGTTCAGCGAAATTTGCCGACCCTTCGCGTTTGTCATACACGCGAGGAGGGAATGTTTCAACATGGCTGGTACATTGCACTCTAGGCAGAGGAGGTTACCGGAGCAACCTAATTGGTGTCGGTAACACCAGGTGAAGGCGACATACAATTTTAACCGATGGAGAAGGGTCACACGGCCTGCGGAAGAGATGATGGCAACCGATATGTGAGTGTTCGGTACACCTTTCCCAGGACATACTAGCAGGGACGTCCCACCATTGCTCGGCGTATAGCAAAATACCTTCAATCGCCTCCTGGGAGCGCGATTACCGGCTATGAGACAGATGGCTGCCTATTTCAATGGCGGTAATATGTGTGATAGGATGATGTGATGGTAGGATGGTAGGAATAAAATCAGAGTCCAGTTGATACGAGAAAGTTAAACAGAAACCGAAGGCACTGGATTTCATATCAGTCATGTGCCGGGATAGCCCAAGGTCGGAGGATTCTAGATAAAGTGTCATGTACTCCATGCAGGTCTTCATTACTGCACGCTTATGCTGGAAACAAGGGTATTCGCAGCGAACGCGGCACGCAATGCATCTGTCTGACGGCGCAGTCCGGTTGAGTTGATGTCGACGACCACAGGACGGAACAGTGGATGCCGAGCTCTGCGAAGCGAGACACTAAGGTTCTATCCAGGGTTTGCCGGGACTCTTGCCAATTTCTTAAACTGCATGAGCATTGATCGTATATACAGCTGGGCGGATGTTGACGATGGGCGGATGTTGACGATGGGCTATGCGATCAGCGGAATTCGGTGATTATAGTGTCAGATGGACACAGGCGGCGCTCAAGGCGTTGAGATCATGACGAGATCTGATTAGAAATTTTTGTGAGCACTGCATGCAAACTTGTGTCCGTCACGTTAATTTATTGCTAGTATAATCAGCAACAAAACTTGCGGAACACACAGGCCTCATGCGACACGTGACGGTATTACGCGGGTCATGTTATAATTATTTTTCTCTTGTTCACTGATGTTCGTTAGATAACAGTGTATCAATAGGACCTTTTTCCTTCTTTCAGACTCTGGAAACCATTTTAGTTAGAACTTTCCCATCAACGAACAGTAGTTACGCGACTTGCTTCGCCTAGGGCATGAAAAGAAAAAAGGCAGGCAACGCAACGCAGTCTGCCCACCGTTATTTTCGTATTTTGCTTGCCCGCCTTTTGAAATTGGGGTGATCAATTGCCTTTCCATGTTACTTCGCGGCTTTCATCTTTTCTTGTTCTTGTGATCGCGAAGAAAAGAACAGCGTAGATTACGTGGTTTTCTTCTTACTGCGATACTCGAAGACATTTTTATACGAAGAAATGATAAGGTGTCGTAATTAATGAAGGGATGCAATAATTATACCATCAGGTAGGATTCAGCTTTCATGGCGTCTCGGACATCGCCAGCAGAGGCCAGTGTTTGTCGAGATCAGAACGGAATAAGCAGAAGGAGCTTATACAGACCCGACATAATTAACGATTTCTTCTGGTTCCGCAACAGAAAAGTAGGTAGCTGCTTCCTACGAACTTTCAATTTTTAATTGTCTTTGTAAACTACACACACTGTGCTCTAAATAGCTATACTGATTTAACAACGGAAAGTGTGCATGAATCAATCATTCCTTTTCTCTTAGCATTCTATTCGCCCCACGCTACACTGGCGTCCTTTTATTATGCATTCGACTTCCTTGCAACCAAAAAAAAAAATGAGCAATAAAAGGGACTCGTAATTCTTTTTGTTACGTCATTACGTAACGGACGTTTGAACAAACTACGCAACCAGCAAAACTCCCGTCTAAATGAGAACCGCATATTCTCTCTTGTGATCGATCTGAACACGACTTCATTTCCACAAAGGTCCTCGATGGCTTTGTGGAATAAATGAAGCAAATGAAAGAACCTCTCACACAAAACGGTCGATAGGCAAGAATAAAAAAGTTGGCGAACTGTGTCCACATCGTTTTCGCAGTAGAAAAGAGCCCATAACCTTGAAGGCGACCTTCAGAACGTTAAAAGTCTCACACGAAAAAAATGATCCATCTCTTGTTAGCGTAGCGAGCTCTGTATACGTCTATATTGTTGGCCGTCAAGGAAGCTCTGTCCGTGCTCACAGAGACAAGGCCACAGGCGCTTTGACGTGTTGTGGAAATGTACAAGGGGAGGACGACTGAGATGCAGGGGGTCAGAGATCACGCTTCAAACGTTTTCAAGTCGTTGCAAGCCAGTCAAGTTTGTCAGAAGAAAAGATTGGGAGGATTACACGGAACGAAATCGCTTTTTCGGTTGATAATCATCCAGACTCAGCCGTGTGCGCCTTCCCACCGCGCTGGTTTTCTTTCTTTACTACGTCAGCAGTCGTTAACAAGCATCGTTGGCAAAGCAATTCGAGGTCGTGCAGCCCGTTCTTTTATGTAGCGTCGGTGACGCGTACAGATGTAGGTGCTGTGTGGTCCAAGGCAATAGAAACCAAGAAAACAAACAAAAGAATAGAGTGAAGTGAGAATCCTGAAAGCATATTGAAGTTCCTAGAAACCACGACAAGTACAGACACATAGCTAACAAAAAAGTGAACGAAGAAGCCCCATGTGGTGCTTCCAGTGCCTCGTGCTATATAGGAGATCTAATGCATTGACGAGAAGACGTTCAGGAGAGGACGAGCGAAATGAAATGAGAGAGTTAATATAGAAAGGACAACAACTACATTGTGGTGATGGTATGTGGAATATAGAAGGGATTAGTGATATAAAACAACAAATCCAAATAAACCGTCTGCATCTTCGATTAAATATGTCTATGAAAGCATATCGAAAGAGAGAGAAACATGTTGGAAAGAGTATAAGGAAAGGGAACCACCCTCACTCCAATGTCCACACATGGGCGCACTTCAGTCGGTACGTGCAGTACAGAGTGATGATTACTATGTTTGTTTTTGTTTCGGTGTCTACTATGTACGTTGTTTCCTATAACTTTTAACACTGTTAATTGATAGCAGCGAAACATCCTATCTCCATCATCACCAATTATTTGCTGTGGTTATTCTAGCCATGCCCATATTGATCTCTCCCGACTTCGCAACGGACCTCACGAGCAGCCCATCCTTCAGTCTTGGGTGACTGTGCCGGGCACACATCACAGGCGCTTCTCTTTCACGAACTTGATTGTATTTTGCGGAGATAGAGCATAATATGTTTACCGCCACGAAATAGGTTCTGCGTGCGCTCTGTGGGACGGAGCCATCATCGTCCCCTGTGCCAGAAACGAGCTTTGCGGGTGGTCCTTGATGGGATGTACCTCCATTATCGCTCCACAATATTATCGCACGTCACAAAGTAAGTGGGAAGGCGTGGCTCCGACTGCTCTCGGTGACAACGCTGTCAAGTGTGGGCCATTTTTAGATTAGATTACGAAACAAGTACTCAAATTACGGATGCACTAAAAGAGACCGTTGAAAGAACTTCGACCAGGCTGCTGCGACAGATCTCAAGGGTCCTTAGACTTTTGACTTCACCACTTAGACTTAGACTTCACCACCACAACGATTATGTTGCGACCATGATGTGTACCGCGCGGGTTGCAATGCTTTCACCCGCACCCAACCCGCTACTCACCCACAACCCCTGTGTAATCTCATATCTGGTTTCTTTCGCGTAGGTATGATTTATGTTCCTATGTCAAGTACCGAGTATTCAGTCAATGTCGTTCTCATTTATTCCGTACCGATAAGGGATAGTTCGCCCAAGGATTTTTTTTTTTTTCTTTTTGCTTGTTTGTCTTTTTGTGGTAGTGTACTCTCTTCCCTGACAGACGACGTAGCGACTATAGGATTGTTCTTTCTCAAGACTGCTGTGCGGGAAGAAAAAGAAAAAGCAAGTGGTTGCAAAAGAAAACATGGAGAAGAAGAAATGTCATTCATGGGGACGGAAATTTTCGAATTCAGGTATTTTAACTCCGGTTTCAATACTGCTAATCCCCTTCAACAGAGCACCCACACGAAACAGTCACATAGTTCATGCAGGATACGAACTTAATAGCCGCACCGCATCCGCAACCCGCACCACAATAAAACCCATTTTATCACAACATTGTACCGTTGTTGTTGTTGCTTACCGCAACAACTGCACCGCTGGCAGAGCTCTCTGTAATTTCCCCTCTCTTCACTCTCCAACCGCTTACCCGTACATTTCCTACGCAAGGTCCTTGTTCACGCCCTCTCACACGGGAAGAAGTCATCAGATTTCCGCTGCATATGTCCGGTTACCGATAAAAGCAATGTATACGGCGCGCCACATGTTGAACTGAACTGTCAATTCAATTCTCCGGTTGACAAAAATATAAGACCGGGATAGGCATCATAAATGTCCCCTAACGAACGACCTTACAGGGCACTCACGCCGTGAGCTGGCGATCCCAGGCGTCACATTGTTATTGCAGTACGTATTAGATCGTTACGCTTTTGAGGCGCATAGTGAAATCTCAAGAAACACTCAGCCTGATATTAAATACATCAAAGAAAAAACAGCCTGCACGACGGACTCTGCCACTCGTCTTGATGAGGCTTCAAAGACCCGTGGAAAACAAGTGAGATCATCCACGATGCGCTACACCATGTAGTACCACATTCATTTCCACGTACGTAAGCAATGGATACAGGCGGCATCCGTTGCTGTTCCTGATGATGGCAGGTCGTCAAATATGGAAGCCTTAAAAAAGGTGAAACGGAGCAGCGGAAGCACGTGTCACTATAGGGGATTATATCCTTTCCCTCCCGGGCGATCATTGAGGCGCTGACTCGTTTTCTCACGGACACGGGGTTGGCTGCCAGTCTTTGATTACGCTGCCACTGTGCGTTACCACCAGTTTCGTTCGCGCCGGCGGTGCCTTCACTGCGCCCCGTCTACGGCAGCCCAGACATGATGGCAGAGTAGC
>JARGYV010084945.1:0-20227 GCA_029532675.1 Ornithodoros moubata
AGCCCGAACTCCGAGGCTAGGAATAGCTCCTCGCGGGGAAAGAAAGGCGTCGTGCACAGTGTGTACACTGGCATTATGGAGAGAAATGGGCGCTGATCACCTCCCTGCGTAACCGTATAGTTATATTCGCTGCTCGTGGGTCTTTATGACCGCGCAACAGCTATGAGGACCATGTTCTACCTGTGTTTAACGCCGTACCCAATGGTCCATTCTATGATGAAGAGCGAAGCAGCGGAGGGCATATTTTAGAAGCGTTATATGAAGAAGGCTAAAATTCGTTACGTACAACTCTTGGATGTGGACAGAAACTGTAACCTCGAGATTTCCATGCTATCCGTATTGCCTCCCTTGATCGCAACAATAGTTTCCTGAGTTAGTTGTATACAAACAGCGCTGCCACCGTCCCGATAAATCAGTAAAATTATGACTTTAGTTTCATCCATGGCGTCTGTGTTGTCGCACTCGACTCGCCCAGGCTCCCAGCATCTACGATCTTCATTAAATTCCCATTTGGTCGGCCTCCCGTCAGCGAAAAAATGCCATTAACCTGTTCCCGAAGAACGATATATCTTGTGCCAAACAACGCAAAGTTCTCCCCGCACGTGCATTCACACGTATGCAACGTCGTTTATAATCGCTGCACATACGCAGCCATCATTTAAATGTGAAGACATCAAAGCTGAAGGACGCGCTTGTTTTTTTCTTTTTTGTTTCTCTCTCTCTCCGTTTTTCTCATATTTTACGTATTTCATTATGTTAAAAGGCGCAGCCTGCTTACTTTGCCGTTTGAAGGACAGAACTGTCGAATGTTCTAGAACAGTCATCCAATGAACGCTTAGAAAGCCCGTCGCACCAGATCAGAGAATCGTGTGCGCACCACTCGTTAGACGGGAGAACCGTGCACTCACTGGGTGCTCTATCTCCTGAACAGCGCGTGGCGGAAGCCGGGGTACCAGAAAGGAAATGATGATGCAACAATGGCTCTCCCTGCTGATGAGCGAAGCTAGGTTGGCCAATCAGTTGTAGCGACCTCCAGTTGACCGCATGNNNCCCCCGGCTGTCAAGAAAACGAGTGACCACTTTGATGTGTGGGCTTACTTACGCAAGTGTGCTTTGTGAATCTAGGACTGCCTGCGTGAGAACGAGGTGGGGTTTCTGGTCGGTGTCTCAACAGCAATTAATTTAAAACTTGCGTGCTGTTTACCTTTGTGTCTTTGAGTTAGTTGTTAGTGTTCGTTGCTGGAAACATCGGGTTTTTGTGGATCGGAAATAGCCTGCGGGATGGGGGAAGTTGGGATTGGGTGATTGATATGATTGTCCATTTGTCAAGGGAATATCGACGGTGGGAAAGTTAGGGGGAGGGGATTCTCGGCAGGGATCATTGCTGATGTCATTGTTAGGATATTGTTTGATTGTGGCACGCATTCGTCCGCAGTATTTCCGCGACCGAGTTTTCCAGGCAACTAAACGAGTATATTTGCGCGCAGGAAAGCGTATAGCTCATGGACTAGTCTGTGAACCGGAACCGTTATGTTCCATCTGGCGTCCACATATCTTCGTTATGTTTCTCTGTATTACTTGTCCCAGATTGGTCTGTTTTTGGCACTATAGGAAGCCGTGTCAATACTCTACCTTTTTTTATGTAGTGAGTGGTGCAGCTCATAATACATGCAACTGCGTGGAGAACTCGGGTAAATAGAAAGGAAAATAGTTTGTCGCTGCCTAATGATGAGAGCGGTGCCGTCATTACGTGTTATTTTACTCTTCAGCTTTTAAGCCCGTGCTCACGCTCTATAGTTCCTGAGAAAACGGGGCTCCTAAAACATACGGCGACCCGGAGTTCATTGGCGACTGGTAGCACCCGATGATCGCTCTCAGCCGATAAGTCGTAAACGCAGAAATGTACAGCTTACAAGTGACGGGAAAACATTATTCGGCTGACTTCTGTCACTGCAGTTGTCGGCTCAAAATAGTCTTGGCGGAAAACCACCCTTTTCGTTTTTGTTTTTTGTGCATCAGTCGTGCCATAACAACCGTCGTATATTTAAGAATACGTGATCGACCGTTGTTTAACTCTTGCTTAAAATATTTTAGCACATTGTACTATCTGTCTCAGAATTTTCGTACACAATTCACGCGATTACTTGTTGTCACGTGCCATCGACAGCGTTTCTCATTCCCGCCAAAGTCTCGTTCTCCTCGGGACCAAGCCATCTGTGGTTACACAGACCAGGCTGTGCAAGGGAAAGAAGTAAAGCGAAAAATCCCCGAGCCACTGTATGGCGCTGCCCAGTCAGCACAGCTTGAAGAAAACATGGGCGCCTTTTTTTTCTCTCTTTTTGCTGCTAATGTTCAAATTGTCCGGTACTTTTATGGCTGCAGCAGACGCAGGCTCCGTTTTGGCCAACCCTAACCCCTTTCCTGCACTCCATTAAGCGGTGAGAGTTTATTTTCTTCCGCCGTATATATACCAGCACACGTGCGACGCAGACGTGCGCTAGTGCTTAAGCCTTTGTTGCGTAAACAAAAAAGCGTATGTGTTTAGTCTTACATAGAGGCGTTGAAGTACGCACAACTGGATGAGACCGAGGTCACGGAGGTCATAATGGCGCGGAGCGTCGTGAGCATGGCAGTTCCAATAAGGATAATTCCCTGCTTTACGTTCCGAAACGGTTCGGAAGATGAGGGAGCGTGCCCTGTGAGAACGTCGTCTTCAGTTATGTACCAATTGTGTTGGTTGTGACTGCGGTGAGCGCATGATCATGAATGTATATGTAACTGCAAGACTGAATAGAAACAGATGATGATCCTGCTACAGAGCCGTCAGCTTGGCTGGCTGCAGATTTATCAGTTTCAAGTCATGATTAGTAAGCTCACACGTAAAATGCTACGAGGAATTTATTTCTCATTTTAGTATGGTGGTTACTATGGCCGTGCACGCCTTGAAAGCGAACAAAACAAAATTGACTTTTTCTTTCTGGACACCGGTACCAAGTCCTTTGCAGCAACAGATAATCGTAGCTAGATAACATCAGACATGCTAGAACACCATGGTCAAAGGCGGTGATTGCTACACAAAAGCGGGTGATTGTGTAGCAAAATTGTGCTCAGCGGTATAATTAGTGAGTACATGCGATCCCAGTTTGTTCGTAAAGCGTGCTTCGCCGCACGCTCAGCAGTAATACGGCGAAGCAAGAACTTCAGGAACTCCTCCGGGCACCGCTCCGGGTAACAGTGCCTGATGAGTCCTAAGCGCCCGCCACTGACACTTTCCTCGCCACCGTTGTTGTCATGATCATCTTCATCTTATGCCCCCTCTTTAAATAGCAGTGGGCAGAAGACATCCCTATCTCACTGTCATCCTCCGATTGTTGTTATTCGGTATATGTCATTCGTGTTCTCAGTCGGCAGTGGTAAGAAAGGCGTTGTTGCTCAACTTCTGCAGCATAAGCGTTTTTCTTCGTCGCCCTTTGTCAGACCAGACATCGTGATGGCTGGGTTGCACTTGCTCAGCCGAAGAGAGACTGCAGCCGATATGGCAGTGAAAACGTACGTAAAAGAAAACAGAACGCAAAGAAATGAACCCAGAAAGCGGCATCCCGTACCTCGAGATATCTTGCTTGCTATATTTATGCATCTATTTCAGGCCGCGCAGGACGAAGCACGGTTGGCATTATCTGACACTGATGCGTAAACACAAGACATGTATTTCCCTTTTGCTGGGTGTTCGAACGCGCTGTTTGTTGTGGACTGCTTTTAGACAGATTATTCGCTTACAATGTGTGATAGATCAGTGAACCCAAAAACTTGTATTGTACCGTACCCTGTACTGGGAAGGAAGCAGGACATCATGTCGTCTCTTTTGATTTGCTGCTCTCTTATTTTGTTTCTCTTACGTTTCTGGGCCTTTTACAGGCTTAATTGTTATGTAACTTCGGCTACCCTCCCCGAACGAAAGTCGCTACTTTGTCTCCCCTCTTTTCACTCTATTGTTAGCGAAGCTGAAAAGGTTGACGGTTTGAAGAAGTACCGTGCACAAAGATCAGCGGTGCCATCGGGCAAACAGCATGAGCGAAGCTTTCACTTGTTGTTTCATAAAACCATTGTAAATGTACACCTTCCACACTCGTGCACTGTGCTTCTGAATCACCAACGAGCCGTGATGTTAATTATTTGGTTGAATTTAGGTAAATTAATTTAGCTTACCACAGGTCCATGCAGCAACCACAATATAACTCGAGGTGTCCATCCGCTATGGAAGGAATTTCAGGAAGGTATTAAACAATTGTAGTATTTCAGGACTAAGTATTAAACAATGCGTGCGGTTTTATTCTTTTTTACTGAGCAGGTTGTTCCCATGTGCGCACACATAAACAAACAAATATTGTAAGCGATGAGTACCGGGGCATTTGGTCCGACAATCTGTTTCTTGACTAAAGCATAACCAGTCTGGTTCCCTGTCCATTTTTTGTGCGACTAATTTTAATTTATCGTGACGCGAGAAACATCTCTGCTGGACAAGAATCATGTACCTTATATTGCTGAAGATGTGAATGAATGTATACAACCACAAATGGTATAAAAAAGTATGACCTGCGGACGACACGATCCTAATCAAGCTTAGCCACGATAAAAGAGTACTCTGTGTTTGCAGTAGTAACTGATTCATGACGAAGTCGTTAAGCACTGCCACGTACTCTCTATAATGGCAGGAGCCGTCTTGCGGAGCGCGGGCGTTCAATCTCGTCCGGACGGAAACGTTGTTGCTTGTTGTTGATCGATACATCTCTTATTGCTTACTGCCGACAATCCGAAACGTGACCATAATAGAAAGTGTTATTTTACTTGGAGCGACAAGATGAACCGATAACTGGGTTGCCAAGTATGGCGCGTACATGAAGGATGGACTTCTTTATTACTCCCTGCAGAAGGAGCATTCAAACAAGAAGGTATGAGCCTGCTTCTGTGGCGCTTTATGTAGCTCGGCGGACTAAGAAAGAGGCATATTATACCTCTAAAACGATAACCGCGACTTGATTTTAGGCTTAGGTTTATACAGTTCAGGCGCTCTGTACGAACCTTAGAGCACACAATTCCAGCGCTTAAAGTTTTTACGCGAGAACCCGTACAGTATAGCAGTCGGACCGTAAGTTCTGTATGCGTGAAGTCGCAATGCATTGCAAGTCTTCGTTTTCGCGTCTACTATGACTTCCCGCGGAACGGCAACACGAGAGTGACCAGCACGGTGGGATGCTATGAGGAAGCTGTGTTCTAGCATGCGACGCGGCTGCAGTGATACTAATTCGATTGGCAGCGTGGCCTCGGCGCTAAGCAGGATGAACATCACTCCGCATTTTTCTTTTTTTTTTCTGTGTATCATTTTTTCACAGTGAAAGAAAATGCGGCAGTTTTGAAAGGTACTATGAGAGTGGGATACATGGCAGTCGTGCTATCCTACCTGGGCTCTGTCGTTTCGAGGGAACTTGTTGAGGAGCGCAGTCTCCCTGTTTGCTAGCCGCTTGTCACACTCTTCGTCAGGGATATTTTGCGGTTGAGGAACGCTCTTTCAGTTTGGTTAGTTCACGCTGTACGGATGGATAATATAGAGTAGCAGTCGTTTTCAGCATACTCGTATACGGTCCATGTTCTATGGCCATAATTACGCTTACGAAAGCACTTTTTTCAGCATGCAGGCTACAACGGCTAGGAAATGCTATTTATAGCCGATAAGAAAAATGGCAAAAACAATTATGCATGAGACATTCGTGGCCATCCTCCTGATTGGTATGACTTCAACCGGCACAGAATTCAAAAGAGCTCTTACGTAACGGTTGCTGCGCGCTGCTTGCAGCCCAAGCCCACGTTCATCAAAGGGAAGCATACCTTCAACCGAAGCGAACATATCAATCTTTCAGCATTTGTGGTTAACGGTGGCTTCTTGTGTTATCGACATCGTGCTATCGGTAAGGACGGAATTCCACTGAGACTTATCCCGATATGTGGGTGATGTGGGCATGAAATGGGTAACCCGCTTGTAATCAAGTAAAGTAATGCATTTGACTGTTTTAAGAATTTACATCTTCTCACAGGGTTGATACGATTTGGCAGTTCCCAGTGCTGTGCGGTACTAAATCGCTACTAGCCACTATACTGAATGATTTCCCCTCGCGTATACGCGAACGATGCACGCAACTGTTTCACGTTATCTGCTCTTGAGACATTGCAGACCATCATATATTCCGCTCATACATATAGATTATATAGCCTAGGACACCTTGGTCTATATGGCACGCACAACCGCAAAAGCACGGTTCGTTACACCAGGGCACGACGAGACGCACCTGCATTTGGGGCCGCGGCAATGGGATTGGAGCATGCTTTTATGCCTCCCCAAAGAGGGACTTTCGGTGGTCATTCGAATAAAAGGCCGACCGGCTGCAGTTTCCCTCCTCAGTTTATCGCCTTTTCCTTCTTTGGCACGCTCTGTTTTTCTTCTTCTTCTTCGCTTACATTATTTTGTTATGCGCGAATAAAGCCGCAAAGAAGACGGCGCGGCCAATAACAAAACTAAGTTTCGCCTGCCGGCAGTGTTATTCGATTTTAATCGCTGGAACTAACAAAATGAATGAGAGATCGAAGACAGAAGAAAGCGAAGGGCTAGCGAGAGACAATGGGCAGAAGATACACAAAGGATTCCGTGCGCTACAGTGAAAGTCCTTTCCCCCATCTCCTTTTATTTTTCCTTTGGCCTCCTTTGTGCATGTGTGTCTTCTCTTTGCCGCTTAGCGCACTGTTTGCTGTTTAGGAATTCAAATCGGGGCCACAGAGGCGGTCATAAAGGACAAGATTTACGGACTTTGCCAGTCCTTGCGTGTGTGCCTCACGTGCTTTTATTAAGGTTTTGATCATCGTTTTCGGGTATATTTGTCTTCTAGAGTGTCAAGGTTCAAAAACTGAGCGCCCAAGTGTTTTCTTTCTGACAAGGGTGGGTGTGAGAGAAGTAAACTCCAAACCTACTTTCCTTTTACGTTTTACGCTCCTGGTTATGTCGTACGTTTTGCGACGTTAGGAGCAGGGTAGTTCACTTAGGCTGCTACTCCGCGGAATGGGAAATGTTTTGTTTCCATACGCTGAGTAAGGGCTTACTTTACGCACAACTCTGCACTGGGCTGTCCGTAAATGAAATATTTTTCTTGTTGGGGAGCATCTGTTGTTTCCGTTCGATCGACTAGGATAAGTTTTTTCTAATTATCGCTGTTGACAGTGCTTGAATTTAACCAGTCATCCGAAAAATGGGGTGGGGAGGCCCTTTTGCTTGTGTCGAAGTTTCGCACGGATATTTACATAACAGGTGCGCGGAAAGAGTTCATACGTGTGATAATCGTTTATTGCGGAAGCGAATAGTAATTTTGGCCTTTTTTGGGACACTTATGCACTGCATAAGTGTCCCAAAAAGGCGTACGCCCACCGTTTTCAGCCAGTGGCGTCGCTGAAAGGTATCATTCGCAACGGCGATTGGGTGATCGCCGTGTTATGCGGTGAAGTTCTGTTTTTACAGTGTAGTACGGCACGCTCTATTCGACGGCCAGAAGGATCATCCACCTAAATAGGACAACCATGTTGGACGCAGTGCATGTGTATGCTCTCCCTCTCTCTTTAGGCGACGAATTGCTTACTACGATTCTACCTTGCATGGTATAAATTCGTCCTTCACTGTATATAACGTCCAACGTTAGTTTCAGGGGCACAATTTACTATTTGCTAAGGTACCTACAATGTCCTATCGAAAGATGTGTTGCGTCTTGGGTAGCCCTGGACCCTCAGACTCTTTCAGTGCCCTCGTATTCCAGGGCGTGTAGATTGTCGTGGAGTGCTTATGGCGCTGGCATTGAGATACTGTATAATGCTTCAGTTCCACAAATTTAACACCGCAACTGACGCACAAGATATGTAAAAAATAAGGCTGGGATCAGCTAGTCACGAAGCCGTGCGTCGTTCTTTAACTGAACCTCACATCTTGTTAGATTACGTCTCAATTAGTTGGACGGAAACAGCGCTCTGTCGGGGAACAAAGCAAACTGTCTCTTCTACAACACAACTGCCCATTCAATAGAACGACGAGGACGAGAATGATACTCAATACCTCTTGACTGCTTCAACGGTACACTTCGCTTCCTGCTCAGCTAACACGGATCGTTTGGGTCCAAGAAAAAGAAAAGAGAAAGCAACCGCTATACGTGTTCTTTTTCAGAGAAACACAGGCGGCGCTTCGAGTGGAATCTCTTACTGGCAATTTATTTATTCCGAGTAACACCGAAAGGGTTGGGCCATTAGATTAACGTTGCGGAACGACTGGGGCATCCGATGAGTTTGTTTTGTCTCTAGTTTCGGAAATTAAACAAAAAGCAGGTGCTCCTTCATACGGATTGCCAGCACACGGTGACCGAACTTGCTACGAAATGGCACGGCGAGGCAGAAATAAAAGTTGGACAGGAATGTAAAGGCATTAACAAGAACGAAATAGCTTGTACGAGAACGCGTGTATCAATAATATATCTGCTTTTTAGCTGTCGCTTGCGAGTCTTTCGCTTAAATTCCTCGCTCATTTTGTCGGATTCGTGACAGCGAATTTTAACAGTGCGTGTGAATTCATTAAGCTTGTATTTCGGTGCTCAGAAATACGCATCAAAATGTGATTGGGGACAGTCGATGAAGTATATCTCACGAAGAGCCGATTAGCCAACAGCTTGCTCGTGATGATAGCTGTCTTTTCTTTTTGTTTTCTCTCATATCTCTCGGTGTCATCTTCGTCATCCCGCATGTGAAGTTTAAGTTCCTGTACGCGGTGTAAAATTTTCACGGTTACAGAATGTGAAAGGTAAGCTTAACGAGTGCAGTGACGTTGCTGATGGCGCCTTTTCTTTTTTTTTTTTTTTCTTCTTCTTACATACCGCAAAAGGCATGCTGTTGAAAACATCGTACATATACCACAACAGTACCTGTACTACGACTGGAGACTTGCAACGAGTTTTAGTTGCACAGTTCTCCGAATCCGAAAGCTTTCCGACTCGTCAGAATGAGAACTGCGCACGCGCGATCTGGGTCGGAAGCGCGCGATGTGCGCGCGATCGTATCGGACGACTATCGGGTTCCGACTCGTTCCGCATGAATTGGGCCTGTATCGTCGTCCGAATCATGTCCTAGGAAAATACGAAGGCAGAGGAAGAAGAAAATGTGTTATTTCTTCTCCACTAGAGTGTAGGCAGAGGCAGAGTTCAGGTGGAGACAAAAGAAGACGACGACGACGCTTGGATGAGTCGTACACGTTGAGTCGGCCTGTTTTCGTTGGCGCCAGCTAAAACTTGGAAATGACGTACTTCCGATATGCACCTACGATACTTCGTTTTCGTTGCACTGTATCGGTCGTGGACTTATCGGGTCGGAAAATCTGTGCAACTAAAACTCTCTATTGTTTCATTTTTCTTTTGCAATTCTGATTCGTGTGCAGTGCTCTGACACTGACGGCACTGCCAGATTATTATAATACCGAGTCGTCTTCGGATGTGGCAGCATGTTGCTGGTGGGGGCTGCTTCTAAGGCCAGCCTCGCAGAAATCTGCTATAGTCGGGGCGTACCCCAGCAGTGCTGGCGTAGTTCGAGCCCAGGTCACCTCCAAGACTTTAAAATAAGCCGTATAACACGTTGATAAGTAGTCAAGTAAAATATCGTGTACGCATTCGACAAGTGAATGAACCCACCACCACCGATTTCACGATAGTTGAGCCCGACGTGAACAAGAGAAGAAAGCTTGTCGTGTGACATGATATCAGTGCCTTGGCTGGAACTTCGAATATAACTTACAGTCTTCCTCCTTATTCGTATCACATGTGTCGCAGTACGCCCTCCACAATGGCACTATAGTCACGAAAGCGGAAAAGAAGACATCCGAAGAACATCACTCGGAAGGGACGGTGAGAACCTACAGCTGCAAGTAACTCCTACTGGACCCGGTGTGCATTACCCAACGGCTTCCTGTACAAATGTCCGAAAGAGGGCTGTGTTATCATGCGACGTCACGTTCGCCCGATGGCCCTCGTCTATTCAATTACGAAATCCTTTCACTTTTTCACGCTTCTGTCATATTTCTATTTTCTTTCGAAGCACGGCGTTATTTTGGTGGCAGGTGGCCCACGTCGAAGTATTGGGCATTGTTTGAACGTCTATCGCTTATGTCTTTCGGCTTTGTTTCTCTATCCATGGAAACGTCGTTCCTAAATCTTCCGATTCACGTACTTTTCGGGGAGGCCGCTTCTTCTGCCTCGGGGAGGAAGCTAAAAAAAAAAAAAAAAGGAGAACCGATTACCTATAAAAATAATGTCATGCATTGATCTGACGGGTGAAGAACGGTGGCTGAATGCGTTTTTGTAATTGAGCGAGGATCGTGGGGATATTTTTTAAATTCAAACGCGCGCGTTGTAAACCGAAAATGGCGCTAATGATAGCTAGCGGTGTGCTTAGTCTCTATGCAGTCAAGCAGCCACGACGTAAATTGTCTAAATTGATTAAATGATACACTCGAAAGGCAAAGTGTGGCCTGTCTGGTGCCCAAATGAGTGACACTGAGAAGCGCGTGTAACAGGGAAGGAGAAGGGAAGTCTCTGACATGCCCGACCTAAATTAAATTTCCGGAGGGCCATACCATGCAGTGAAAAGGTAGCTCTCCCGATGAGAGGGCGTCCTTCGCCAGTGCATATTGGTTTCCTGGGATTACAATGAAAACAATGCGCTTGAGGAGTTCGCGTCATTTCCTGCTGGGGTTGTACAGAAAGTCTTCAAGACACAGCAGGTCATTGCACCTCATGTGAAAACAAAGAAAAAGACAAGGAAAAGGAAATTAGGTGGCGTGTTCGAACCGTGTACATGGTCACCAATTACGTAGAAGAATGGCAGATAAATTTTTTGTGTGTGGTAATGAGCCAGAAGGCTTCTTCATACCAGACGGTACCGGTCGAGATGGAGCGGTCTGCATGACCTTCAGCGCTATAAAACATATGGGTCCATGGAGCTGGGTCCCAATCGCTCATGATCTATGGAGGACGCCTTCGGCAGTTACGGAGGAAGCCGAACTATAGCAGAACGGAGGGTTGTTGGCAGTGTGCACTGATATCAACGTATGTGTTAACGTCGTTACCTTCTTCGTTACAAGGTTGTATTGTAATGCGCGAGACTAAAGCCACAGCAGTGGCAAATTTGTGGCATTTGTACGGTAACCGCATTATCAAAGATGGAGAGAAGGGTTTGTGTGGAATCTGTGTCGTCTGACGCGACGTCGCGATATAAAAGTAAAGAAGCTAGCGTCGAGACAGACAGCACCACGCAGTTTTACTTTCTTGGCGGCCATCAATCACAGCCGTGCGTTTGGCGTATCTGCCCCCAAACGTCTGGGGCTTTGGTAATAAAGTGGCGAAGGTCGTCCGAACTGAAAGAGAAAGGGGTGAAGTGGGTTTTATGTTCTCGCTCTCATTTCTGCGTCGCGTCCGCTGTGGTTGACAGCCCGACGACCGCGAGGGAAAGCTATCTGTCGTTAATGTCACTCATTCTGAACGTTTAACTTTTATTTCTCTGCCTGTTTCTTTTCCAGTTGTTGATAATATAGTTGATGCTGATACGTAAGGGTAACTGGGAGAGGTCGATTAATATTTTAGTTACGTTATTGGAAAAGCAAGAGAACAGTAATTTTTTGCATCGGTTAGCTTTTTGCCTGACTTTTCCACATGTCGACATGTGGGCAAAGGCCAAGTTGTGTTGTTTCAGATTCTAAAGTTTTAAGCTCTGGCGATACACGGTGAATACATGGATAAATTGACTGAAAAGTGTAAAGCAGTGTTTTGCTCCATATTAATGTCAGAGAGAATAGAGCAAATAAATATACCATGGGAAGTAAATAAAATAAGTAGAAGAGCAAATTTATACAGCAGAATGTCATGTATGTTGTGCACCGTACAGTTATAGTTAAAATTACCTCTGCTACGTTTTATTGCTGTCTGGTAGGACTATATTTCGATCTAGTGGCAAGGCAGTAAAAAAGGAGCTTTTCTTATGCAAAGGGTTTGATCTACAGGGATAGCTAAGAACGTTTGTATCAAAGGACTGGGTTTCTTGCCATAAATGCTCTAGCTCTGTATATAAGCTTATAGGCCTGACTCTTAACAACAGGCTTCCTCTGTCCTGTTTTTCTTTCAAATCCTTACTGCTTTCTCAAGATACGTATCTCAGCAATCCCGAAAAATCGTCTCTCCTGTCTTCTACGCGTACTACTTGAAGTACTTAACTACTTTGAATCCTCTCGGTATGGACACAGGTGCTCGTATTCAAGATGGGTTGTCCATCAGAGAGAGAGAGAGAGAGAGTGTCGTAGAGGAGGCGGGTGAGGTCTGCCTGCCCAAAAGGCGGCAAGTTGCACCCGTTAGAAAAAGAGGCAGTCCATCAGAGGCAGGAGGTTTTCCTTACCTGCCGTCGTCTATCTGTTGATGGAGGGTGAAAACGCAGCCTTATATTCGGGCCGGTACAATAGCGATTCCTATAGATAAAATACCTATTGGCCTCTTTCTGTATTTTCCGAATACGTTTACGCTTCAAGAACTAGCCACCAGCGTTGAGAATCTCCCGTCTGTCGTCAAAAGTTGAAACAGCTCATCGTGTTCACTGAACCACCTGCTATCACCAGATACTGTTCGTTGGATGCATGGCCTCCCTTCCACCGTTCCCGTCAATATTCGAAACTCCCGTTTGCCTCAGGCGAAAGTAACGCCCCATTCTATATTGGAAACTGCCTCTATAAACACCGGAGAAATTACCCTATGCCGTCGGGGTGGACTCCTCCCCCGCACACATTTATATATACTCTCCCTCTGTCTTATTACTCTCTGCAAAGATGTCGGCCATTTTGTTCTTTCTCTGATTCTATAGATGTATCTTTTTTCCTGCTCCTTTCTGGCTTTTCTCTCTTCTTCTCCCTCCATCAAACTGTTTCATTTGCCCCCTCCCCTCTAGTCCCGCGATCTCGACCGCATGTAGCACGAAAATTGTTTTGTGGCCGCTATCAAGCGCTATCTCCATCCGGCCAGAGTTCATTTGAGCTCAACAACGATTATACTGATGGAGACCCGCCGTGACCGGAACGGACTTTGCCAGCTATTTCCGAAATGTTTTCCTTATAGGGAAGGAATCCCTGTCGGATTCTCCCTGACCCGATTTCTCTTTCCTTTAACAGCAGCAGTGGTCATTATAGGAATGGTATTATTCAGGCTATACTGTAACCTGTTCTCTCTGCTCTGAGTGAAATTCAATCAGGACCTCCTTTTGCGGCGACAAATACAGACGTGGACGAAAATAAAACCAAAAAAGAAAGACAGATATAAAACACAGTTACGGTACTCGGATGCGTATAGTGCGGCGGTTTCGAGTTGCGAAGCTTTTCGTACAATTAAACTGTTTCTTGTCAGGCGTTGCAGGCATCATGACTTTTTTTTTTATGTTGCTACAGATTTTCCAGCTGTCGATCGCGTTTCGAGTTCGAATTATCTGTTTCCTCTCGAGTGTGTTCTGCGCTTGTTTTTCCTTTTTACTGGTGCTAGATCGTCTCTGATGTCCTGCTTCTGATGTACTGAGTCAGATTCCTGACTACTTACGCATTATCATGGACATTATCGTCGCTCATGTCGTCGATCCTGACCAACCGCTAAGTGCCATCTGCCACAGGCACCACCATAACGCGGTCTGCAAAAGCAGTCGTTGCGTCGTCAGCAGCAAACTTTCAGGACCAGTGAGTTAACGGATATGACAAAGGAACCTATAGTCTTCCTTCGTTTTTAACGTAAGTGTCATAGAGTGCGCAATCATTCTTTAATGGGTCGTCAAACTGTATCATCGCACATTGTCTCTCAAGTTCTTTTTGACTCATTCAATATGTATTGAATCCAAAGCAAGAGGTAAAAAGAAGAAAAAAAAAAAATGTCCCGTCTCATTTTTTTTTCTTTTTTTTGTAACTCACTGGAAGTTTATAAATGGAACGTTTAAGTAAAAAGGTTAATTCTGTATGCAGTACTCGCACTGTACTTGCGTATGACATCGCGTGATATCCCCTCAACCAATATGGGCGCGTGCCGCTTTATAAAATCGGAAAAGGAATTTGTATTCTGTTCAACTTCACACGGTGGAAGAGAACCCTCAGCTAATGAGCTGCCGTGCAGCTTCACGCTGTTCATTTTTTATTATTTGAGGTTCCGCTGTTTGTTCATTAGCGTGCTTCGCTGATGACCTGCACAGAACGCAGCGCTCGCTAAAAATTAGTATTGAGCAGTTCTTTTTCCCCGCTTGCGGTCTTTTTCTTATTTTTAGCTAGAAAGTTCGCGTGTAATTGAAAAATCTCGTTTTGTTTTACGGTACCTGACATATGAACGGACGGTTCCTGGATACCCCTCACAGGAGCATATTTTACTCACGATGTGTTCAGAAGGCGTCGATTTGTCCCCTGTCGACGCCAGGCGAGACGGATAGTTGTAAAACGCGTGTAGTCCTCCTGATGCGTTATCACGTTAATCATTGTCCGTCGAACAGTGTGGGCGCTGCGGATGCGGTAACCGTAGTCCCTTCTGCAATTTTCAGGTTAACGTCGGTCTCGAGTTATCAAGTTGGACCCATTCGCGTCTTGCAGCCGCACTACAGAGACACAGTTAATAAACTCTCCGTTTCAGAAACAGAGCATGAGCAGTGCTTTGTGCACGTCTAGCGGGAGGCCCTTTGACAAAGGGGTTCTGTACAGAGCTGCTGTATCGTGACGCTTAAAATAATCGCGCATCCAACGGGGATAGGCTCCTTGAAATTCGTCCCATCGAAATGTTATTCTACCCTTTATTCGTTCCTGGCCGGAACCCAGAGGAGAATCCAGCACCGAGCGTCTAAATATACTACGTCTGTTTATCAAAATTGGGGTACATTTTTAGACGTGGTCAGGCTGTTGCGCACAGCGCTAGATGCAAAGTCCGCGTTAACTTTAGACGCTTCGGTTGATCTTACTGACGAAGAGATGATTATTTTGGCGCTGTCTCTGTGTTAGATAAAGAGCGCCGTTGAATTCCCTGGTATGTCAGACCTCCGGTTGCAATGCAAGCCGCTTCAGAAAACTAAAAAAAACAAAACAAAAAACAGGGGGGTGTTGAAACAGGGTAGACTGCAACAGTTTTGCAGTGTATGAAAAGCTTGGGCTGAACCTTGTTCAATTTCCTATGGCATGTAATGCCAGAAATATGCCAACGCTCTTCCGTTTTGAAGTTTGGGCAGTCGCTGTCAGTGAAGTTAAAAATGTCACAATAAGGTCAATGTTTTTGTAACTAATAAACCAAAGAACGTTTCCAGATGTGAAGTTTAGCCAACACATGGTGATTATATGCTTATTGAAAAAAGAAACTGGAGAACACAGACCATTCGCTTTTAGGTATCTTCGCACCTTCGTTAGGCTCATTCAATCCGCAAGAGTATGGACAACGTCAATCAATGTTAAAATATCGTAGCAGCAACCGATGTATGCAACGAAACTGTCTCTTCTATTAAGAACTTACATTATCACAAAATTATGTTTTGCAAATAGTGACGCGGTATTTTTGTGTTTCTGAGCATGCGCAAACGAACACTAATTGCAGTATAAGTAACGAAGCAGCTGTCGTGGTTGACAAGAAAATCTGCCGTAAGCCGTGCTCCGCTAAAGAGCATTCAATATACTGGACTGCTGTCAGAGCATAAGTGCAGCGACCGCCTCAGGATGGGCTCTGAAATTAATTATTTTTTAATGATGGCACATGATCGATTTTCGTTCGTGGCCTTCTGGTTGACGCGAAAATAATTGTAGCTCAACCAACTTTAATAGAGTGGAATGGGCCCTTTGGAACGTGCCTGTCACGGCTTAACGAAACTATATTGTTGTCGACATAATCGTCCAACGCCGGGGGTGTATGGGACGAGGACGGGTGCTATTGCAGCATACTGTGCCCTGTTTCGTTTAACTGAGAGTGATAGAATTCTCGCATATTTCCTCCTCGCTTTTAACGCATTGAGCTCATGTTTCACGCAAGCGATTGCGACAGCTATGTCGACACTGGCGTAGTAGAGACTTCTATTTGTGTTTTAAAACTGACCATATCACTGCCTCAAAACTTTTCGTTACTGGATAAAAATGGCGAATGCGGCCGACGTCTGTTGAGTAAGCGTGTAGTACCACACTGTTGGATATAAAACTGACGTAAAACATCGGTGGTGGTGACAGGTGCATTTCGTACTACACGCGAGCGTTTCATCAGTCGAGCGTTTAGCCAATGAGTTCATAGGCCAGGATCATGCCCAGTTAGTCAGTAGGTAGTTATTGGTAGTTACTAAGGCGCTTTAGATTAGCCTCCAGTGTGCCCTAAATTCCAGTCTTGCATCCTTTTTTTCCCCCTAAATTCATCCATCCATCCTTAAGCACTCGTGCTCCCGAGCCAATAACTAATTGTCCATCCGTACTGGTTAAATGAACTGAACATAAGTTCTTCCTTAGTTCTACAAATGACCCAAACACAAGGCAACATCGGGACTGGGAGCAGAAACGCCAGGAAACTCGTCTTTAACGACTCCTGCCTTCAACTGCGCTCGTCTGTTCGTTACCACCGTACTTTGCGGCTACCGACGCAAGAGTTAGAGCTACAGGATTACCACTCATGCAAATGCGACACAATGTGAACACTCGGACTGATTGCGCCCCATCCGCAAGAAAATGCGGGCAGTTGCAATGCTGGATGCCCTGGAACTCGCTCGTTGTATATGAAGCGCTGCGTGCGTAGAACCTTCAACGTCCTTCCTTCCTCTTTTGGAGGTCCTGCATGACGAGTCATTTGGTTCCGCGAAATTCGGTATGCTTCTCACTGATAGCCTCGACTGTGACGGCGAAAGGCGTGACCGCACAGCGATGGGCCTAATTCGGCAGGCAGGCTGCGAGGCAGTGGAGAGTGGCTTTTGTGTGTGCGCACCATGAAAGGGGGCTTCCTGACGAGTGCGCCCACTTATGGGCTGTGGAATTTTTCAATTCTTCTGGCGGTGACGTCCAACTGTGCTTTTGTTTCATCCAGCGCTGGTACGGAGGCATTGACCGTCGCATTTACATTTTCAGTAGGTGATGGTGGCGCTTGGGAATTTAGGGAGGGGCAGCGCCTGTGGCTTACTCGTTACGTTTTCTTTCCACGTCTTTTCAAATTGTCCGCGGCTAATTTTACGAAACCACATCTTTTCTGGAAGTACAACCTTTTTAGTGGAGCTGGAAAGTGTAATCTGGTGAGTGGACGATATGAGCAGGAACTAATGTCTACATTGTACCTTGACGCGTATACAAGTTTCTATCCGACCAGATAACGTCATATGCTACACGCTTTGATGCAAAGATTCTTTGAGCCTCGTTCAGAAAGCGGCTTCTAGATTTCTATAATATCTTGGCTGCAGACATAGAACCTATGCACTTATTTCATAGTGTGCAGAAGTGATGTAAAGCCGCTAAGTGGCCACTGGCTGCGTACTAGGCTGTGAGTTGTTTCCAAGTCTCCTTAGACGAAAACGGGCGAAAAAGTATACCGCGCGAAGCGCTCTGCTAACAACGTTATTATATCCAGCCTTTGCCAGGACGGCATTCAATGCTACAAGCCCACATAGGAAAACGAAATTTATTTCCTCTCATTTATACGATGCCGGTGTAGAAATTGCTTTGGGCGTCTTGTATCCTCCTGTGCCTCGATGGCTACCGACAGCGACTGTCAGGAGCCTTTGTCTTCTACTAATTGCGTGAGAAATGACCGGGATCTTCCTTTCTCTTTTGTTCTTAAAACATCAATTGCCGCTAAGGCCTGTTTAGATACTCTCGCTCACGCACACTCGGTAAGACGTGCAAGTAACTGAAATGTCTTGCGTCTGGTTCGCGATGAGCATTCAGATACCAGAGTGTCCCTGAGTACTTGGAAATTAACTCGTATACCCTACACGATATAACCGAACACTGAGTACAGCTATGCGCTTGAGCCCCTCTTCATATGTGAAATGCATTTTGACCAAGATTTTAAGATAATAATACGTATATACATATAAAAATTCACGGCCACTGGCATTTATGTCATGCCGCCAATCGGTCTGCTGTCGACACGAGAGGCACGGATATTGTCTATTCGTTCCTAGATGCGTGCTGTACAGTATAGCAGAGTACATACTTAGCTTTTTCTTTGATAGTCCTAGAGGTGATGATGGCGATTATCTAGAGCGTAGGAAGGCTCACCTTCCATAAGGACGCGCAAGGCAGCAAGGCACACGTTCATGCTCCTATTAGTTTGAAAAAAAAAAAAAAAAAGTTCTAGTATTCAGGCATGTTTTGCATTGGGTAATTCTTATTGCGTATTATAGGCGTATTCAACAGTATCATTGCTGTCCATATGTAGTATACCGGAGCAGGTAAACTTCTTACTATTATTCGATGACTTCCGCAGGCTGTTATTGAAGTTGGTGGTACTCTCCGCAACACGGAGCATTGGTTGTCATTTTGCAAGAACTGCTTTGATGTGAAAGAGTGTTGCAAAGTGTTCATATTAGTCTCTATCGGATGAAGGGCAAGAGGAGGTGACGTTGACCTTGCTTTGATTGGACTCCCTTCCTATATAGCAATCACCGATTATAACGTGAAAAACAACAACAAATTATCCGCGGCATTGTGCCGCGGTTATCCTATTTTTCGCCAGCTGTTACGTAACGACATTCCCCTCCATCAACAACACAGCCCTATACAGTGTAGCTTTTTCTGCGAAGTTTCTCCCGCCCAGTGAACTTTCCACTTTGAGAACATGATCGCTTCACACTCTTCCTGGCGCGGCAAGTAAAAGCCATAAACTCTTAGGCAGGTCCTGACTTACTGTGGACGTGCGTCGGGTACACGGCCCATTTCAGTCACACCTGATTAAGAAGACAGGCCTCCCTCTGTTTGGTGGCGCCTATATATGCACATGTTGCATGGTGGGGATCCTGCCACGCAGTACGCTTGGATGGGTCGATGTTACGCGCGGTTTTCGACCATGCCTTCGGTTCTGGTTACCTCGAAATCCACTCAGGCTTGCTTGCAATCGGGTGCGATCGATACGCAGATACTCGATTTGGTCACGTGATATTGACATTGACGTGAGCTACAAATCGTGTGCCGGCTTAATTAACTTTGAGACTGAGCGAGGATCGGAGACAAATATTCCGCGGAGGGCTTTTTGGGATTACATGTGGAGTAGGTCCTTTAACGACGGACTGTGCACAAGTGAGATTGCGAAGATGTGCTCAGTAGTAGGTCTTATTTTAATTCTAGGGAGAAGGCAATACATATCACAACCGGTAGCAGTGTTACATGGTAACAGGGGAGAGGTATATATTTGTGAATGGATCTTTGGTTGCTCCTGTTTGTAGGAAAAGAACTGTGGAAACAAAAGTGACCACGAAAGGCGTTTTGGGGAGTAATGGACCAGTCGGAGGTGGTGCTTGTTTTGCCCTTAATGTCAACGTACTTCCCATACTGAAAACGACAACTAATGAGCGAGGTCAGCATCTTCCGGACTTCTTCAATGCTTTCATGCAGGGACATACAGTATGTTTCCTTAGGTACGTTTAAATTACCCGGAAAAGTTTCGGACTGGTGTCTGTAACGACGTCTTTGAAGCTGTTCAGCGTCACGTGCCAGTTCCAATATGTGCGATACACTCACAACTCTGACCACCGCCATCATGTCATCATTTCCACCCCTTTGTGTTTGGTGGAATTCGTCTAATAACGTTCTATTTAGTTCTAGACCATTACTGAGCTTTATGAGCCCTAATCGTAACAGAAACAATAGTCAAAGAGTCATAGATCAGCTTCTGCTCTATGAACTAACTTGTGGGTGAGTACTAAATATTCACTTGTTAGTGACGCATGGGAGCAAGGATTCTCGTCCAGATCAGGACAGATGCCATTGTCGTGGTTTTATGGGCACTGTATGCGTCTAGTTACCATCTGTATACAGGGTGGCCTATCAGCTATTGTTGACTTTGGATCTAAATATCTCAGCCCAGAGTGGCGCTAGCGACTCGCGGTTTTCGGTTCAGTAATGCGCATGATCAGACACGTGTGATAACAAAGTTTGGTGAAA
>JARGYV010084950.1:0-65536 GCA_029532675.1 Ornithodoros moubata
TTTTTTGTTTTTTTTTTTTTTTTTTTTGCTCCTGCTCAACGCCCCGTTATGTTGTGCCCTATGGGCCCTTAACGTATGAACAATAAATAAATAAATAATATAAATGTTCTTCGTCCCGTCTTGTTTGTGCTATCCGTCGTCTTTTTCCCTCGACTCATGTATCCTTTCTCCCGATAACATAGACCATATTGTTTGCATGTTGCGTCTGATTAAGAACATGCACTCAAGACACATCAACATAATTTTGTCCTCCCTAAAGCACACAGGAAGGACACCTAAACGGACTTTTGTTTCCAACTCCAGTTTCAGAATAGGACTGGAAAGTGACTTGCATATGAGCCGGTTGAGCAAGTATTGCTGCTACATATATATGTATATATATATATAAAAGAGAGAATGTAGCCGAAGCTCTTTGGCTGAACGTATAGAACAGGTATATAAGTTGAACGCCTCCATACCAGCACTGGACAGCTGTTTCGCCCTACTTTGGACTCATCAGCAATGCGCAGGTAGGCGACGTTCGAAGGGTGACTTCAGATGGTCACGTGGCATTTTACCCTCTGATGCTGCAGCGACTTTGAAATATATATATATATATATTTCAAAGTCGCTGCAGCATCGGGGGATAATTTTCAGACACAAGCTACTTGCCAATCACTGCTCCATAGTGACATGAACGTACTAAAAAAAATACAAAACAAAACAAGGCATTATGCAGGCTGTATGTGCTTCTCCGACACGGTGCTCTCCCCCTCCGCTCACCATCTTTTTCTCCTGCATTTTGCTCGGGAAAAAAATAAAAAACTAAATGCTTTCCGTGCTTATTGCGTCCCTTCCTCTCCTAAGGTGGTTCGAAGACCATAATAGTCGCTAGAGAAGGAGGAGGGGGCGGCTTACAGTCGTCCGTCTAATGCAGTTCTCCCCTCGAGACCAGCGTCTTCTATACAGACGGCCATAGACACTTTGAATAGCTTTCGTGACGAACAAAGGGAAATACTTTTTGAGTTTACTACTTTTTTTTTCTTTCTTTTTTTTCTCTCCCTCTCGAGTCCGGGACAACCATGTTATTCGCTGTGCAGCTATTACAAGCACCCAAACAGCAGTGGAATTTGGCTCCTGGAGAATCTTTCATATTAGTTGGTGTGTAGAGCCTCCACTTCTACTCGTCGTACATGATTTTTAGCGACAACCTCATCACAATAGTGAGGTGTATCATTGGGAAGCACTTGGAGAGGCCATTCACTTCACAGGCACGGAGCATTTTATCATACCACGGTGGTTCGTTTCCGGATGTTATGAGATATAAAAAAAGCAACGCATTTTGTATGTTCTTATGCATTTTTATAAGATATACCAATTACAACGTCAGATTGCAGTGCATGACAAAGAGATAAGATCAAAAGAAAGATACTTTGCCAACGAGGTGCCGTTATTCTGCCGCTCAATAAGATGCTTATGAGTTTCGCTTGTGTCTTCACGGGGGATATAGATAACATGAAATCTGCAGGCATTGTGAACAGGAGATATAGCGCTGTGAAGCATAATACTGTACCCTGATCAAATTCCTCCAAGCAAAAGGCCCTTAGGAGGTCGAATTCAACAGCTTAGCCAAAAACTTCCTCTTCCTGACAGTATCCATTCTTTTTCTACTTTTTCTTTTTCTCCAACTACGTGCTCCCTCCACTTGACAGGCAGGCTCTAATGAACAAACATACGTTTAGCCTTACTTTAATGACAGGACATTGGTTTATTGATAAACTGCGTTCACTTCGTCTGTCTAACTGTTTGCTATGAGGGGTAAGGGAGACTCGATGGACGGGGAGGAGAGAGGAAAAACCTACATTTAGAAGAGGGCAGAGACGGCGTTTGAAAAGGCCCGGACTCTTCTCTGATTGTATTCGATTATTTCATGCAAAAAGTAACCTTCTACAAACTGGGTTATCTAGAGCGCGAAATAAGGGTTCTTGATACTAAAGAAATAAAAAGAAAAGAAAGAAAATACGCAAAACACACACGCACACACACACACACTACACATTTTGGGCCTGAAACCTGATCCCGCTGATTTCCTTTGTTGATTTCCGCCGCTGCTTAAATGCCTATGCGAACTACGTAGTTCCTGCGAATCTGTTGAAGGGTTTTTGCAGAGACGGGTCGCGACAACGACGACAATGATGGAATGAGGTGTTTAAAGGCGAGTAATAATGCACGCACCACTCGCCTTTTTAAAACACGTTCAGCATGTAGAGTGCGTTCTCATCATCAGTATACACAGCGGCAGACAATAACTCAGAAGAAGCATGCTTTGACGTGTCCGCTTGGGTGCACGTACGTAACGCCGTGCATTTAATACTTTACTATATTCACTTTTTAATCCACTTTTCAAGCCACTTTCAGCAAATAGTGATTTCGTTCGAATACTTTCGAAGCAAATAATTCGAACAGTTACGCTGACGATATGATGATGTGCTTGTAAGTTCCAAGACACTTGCTACTTCCGAAGATATATATAAAAAAAAATCCACATACACACTAAGCAGAGACTTGCACCACGCTTGAATCATTAGGAATCTAAAATGTCGAAAGCGGTACACCCGATAGGCTGTATTGAACTGTGGAGTACCTGGTATACAAACGCCGTTATAATAGAGAGTTTTAGTTGCACAGTTCTCCGACTCCGAAAGCTTTCCGACTCGTCAGAACGAGAACTGCGCACGCGCGATCGTATCGGACGACTATCAGGTTCCGACTCGTTCCGTATGAATTGGGCCTGTATCGTCGTCCGAATTGTGTCCTAGGAAAATACGAAAGCAAAGGAAGAAGAAAAGGTGGCATTTCTTCTCCACTAGAGTGTAGGCAGAAGCAGAGTTCAGGTGGAGGCAGAAGAAGACGACGACGCTTGGATGAGTCGTACACGTTGAGTCGGCTTGTTTTCGTTGCCGCCAGCTAAAACTTGGAAATGACGTACTTCCGATATGCACCTACGATACGTGAGTCGCTCTTCGTTTTCGTTGCACTGTATCGGGGGTGGACTTATCGGGTCGGAAAATCTGTGCAACTAGAACTCTCTAATGTGGTGATGCTCTCCATCTATACGGAGAGCCCTCAAGCAGTACGTTCCGAAACACTGTCTCACGCTGGTTACTTGCATAAATACGCACATGCCGATCGAGTCGATCTGTAGCACTATAAACACGTTACCCTGAAAAAAAGAAAAGAAAGAAAGAAAAAACAGGAATTGGAAATAAAGAAAGAAAAAGATATAATTGAAGGAAAGGAAACGAATTCTGTGAACGTTTTTGAATATTTTAGGCTGTGAGTAATGGTGTTAGGTGGAGGCGACCGATATCATAGGAAAGAGACGTAGAAAGTCCACGGCGTCAGAAGCAGCAAAGTTGGACTGTATCGCTTTTGAGATGCATTGGTGCTCATAGTATGTGCTTTCTCTTTTGTGTGTGAATCGCTATTATGAGGATTATTTGTGTCGTTCATCCACGGACTTACTTGGTACTGTTCGGGTCTCCCCGCAATTGGCAGCATCCTCCCAAGACAGAGCTGTGTGACGGGATATTTGACTGTCTCAACGAGCTCTTATTGGTCTAATGGTCGTTCGCCTTGGGACATGATTCATTCCGCTGTTTTGGCCTCCTATCAGTTCGCCGCTTCTCCTCACTCAACTCCTCCTATTGGACTTTCCTGTCCTGGGGAATTGAAAGACGTTGTTGCATAGTAACTGAAATAATATTTCGACTGTTGATGACTGACGCCAGAACAACGCTCGTTACGCTTCGGTGCCCGTAATTGTTTAACCCCTCAAGAAGCCATCCGAACGCGTTTCACCCAACCTAACTGCAGATATACTCTTATAAGGAGGTGCCTCTGTAGTCCTAATGGAATATTATCTGAACAGGCTGCTGTGTGAGAATATTCCTGACCGCAGGTTTCGTGCCTAAAAAAAAAAAAAGTGATAAAAAGTGTCATGTCAACACAAGTCATGTTGGTGTTAACACACTAACATGAGTTACACACTGTTCTGCGCCTGTTGAGATCAAAACTCCTGTCGGTAAAATATTTTAAAATAGCTTTGTGCACTTGCTTCTCCGAGTGATTGTTGATTATGTGCCTTCTTGTGTTTGGAGTACATACTGTACTTCACAAGACACGAAGTTATTTGAGGTACATTCGGTTATACAACATTTTAATAAAATTCTCGGGAAAAAACAATTAGAATTTTAGAATAAAATTTTAGAATAAAAAGAAAAAAAAAGCTATGCTATTATCTAATATTATATATTATAAGTGACGTTCTCATCGCATATATATATATATATATAGAATCATTGCGCGCCCAATACGTGATGTACACGTTTAGAAGATTATGAGAGGTCGATATAGATACGGGGCATGAAGCCCCTTGGCTGTCTTTATTATTATTATTACTATTATTCATCTTCACCCCAAAACATTATAAGGCTTTGAAGGAAAGATCTCCACCTCCCAAACGATAAAGCTTGCTCCATCTAAATAAAACATACTGAATTTAGGAAAGAAACGACGGACGCCTTTGACGTACATTACTTTGTTTGTTGAGAGCTATAATTAACGATTCCTCAAAACTGCCAGTGGGAATTCCGTGCGAAGGCACAGAGGACTGCCCCATTGCGGATTACCACAGAAAGACTCCAAAATCTCGCCATCAATAATAGACCCCTAGCAGAATATATAATCTTTTCCAAATGAGTCCTGTTGTATATTATTACCTTAGCAGAGCTCGAAAACTCCCATCAGATCATTCACTCGCCGCAGCGATAATCTCTCTTAATTCCTGGAATTCAGACGTCTCTCATGCGGATGTTACTGAGTGCTTTTCTTTTAATCCACGCATACTCCGAGAACTTTTGGGATTACCACTGTGAATTTGGAAAGGTAATATTTTCTTGATCTGTCACTGACCAAAGGAAGAACGCTTCTTCCATCACACAGAAGTGTTAAGAAATGAATGAACGAAAGGCGTTGGAAAAGCAGAGGGACGGATATCCTAACACAGTATCTCATTTTGTATGGCGTCAGTCTGACTGTACGGTGCTATCTGACAGCTTTCCGCCAAGTAATTCTTGCGAATATCAGGAACAATGTTGGGCCCGTGAGTTATACACAAATCATGCTGTTCAAGTAGTAGCCTTGGCGGTTGTTTGCTACGGATGGCGGTGTAAGGACATACATGCTGGTATTTATGTGTAACTCACTGTTTGTGAAAAAGAACAAGAGCTGATACTCCTATCACCTACGACTCTTGCCTGTTGCAGTCTATATGAATAATATGCGAGAGTCAGTAATGTATCAGGGCCTCCCCAAATTGTCCGCAGGTGGCATATCTATACGTTATTGTGTATACACGTTATCATGGTGCAGCTTTCATAGTTCATTGGGATTTTTGGAGCGCCTTTTAATCTCCACTCGTATACGCATATATGTACACATCCGATGAAAGCATTTCAGATGCTGCCGTACCAGAAGGGACTGATGTCCAGACGTCATTGGATACCCTTGCCTACAAGATATAACCCCATTTTGGAAAAAGAAGACTTGAGTAATACTATTTATTTAAGTCGTTAGACATGCACGTATGTATATTTGGATTTTAACCACTAACATTGCGCAATCTAGTTTCGAGCTCGAAACAGGCACGCCAAAGAGGGCCAAAGAACATGACTATATGCGCCTAATGGCATGCAGTATGGTGGTTTATCTGGGCTCCAATCAGTTTATAGGCCTGAAGCGGGAGGCCCTTCTCCGGCTTTGAGCCCATTGACCATAAGGAGTTAAGGACAGTCATCATTCTTATGAATACACTGATGTGTACCTTGGCCTCTCAGGAAAACCATGGTCTCAATTTATTTGATACTCACATAAGTAAAACGAATGTACTATCTAGGAATTGCTATTTGAACAATCTGCTTCTCTTTGGATGTTGGATAGTCAGTACTTCGCTAATAATTGACATGTTTTTCAAATCCTTTCCGTTCAGTTCAGCTTTAAAATAACGGAAATTAACTCTAAGGTTAATAAGTTATAGTTTACTGGTCACCTGGATAGGTATATACTTCTGCAGAATACCTGCCAGCTTGTTTAACGTACTTGCGCCTTACTCTTGCTTGGGAAGTGTTGCATCCTGAAACCGAATTTACCCCAAGAGGACTCAGACGCCCCCAAGAGGTCAGGATGCTTAGAGCCAGCGGGCCCTGTCGACAAAAGATGGAATAAGAAAATTACGTATGAGCTGACTGAATTTTCGAAAAGTTGAAAGTAACCGAAAAGTTGAAAAGGTAAAATATCTCCAATCATCATCATGGTTGCGATGTAAGAGAGTGTGCATTCCGTCTCCTCCCCCTTTTCTTTTTTCGTTCACTTTTTGTTTTCGTTAAGGCTCAGTGGGCAGGCGGGAACTAAACTGCGACGTGGCAGAATTGAAAGCTCGCATTCGCCTTTAATGGCACTGAGATCAATAAGAACCCCGCTTAACCCTTCTGGGCCCCGAAGGACTCCTTTGGGTCCAATTCTTATTGCAGTTGGCTGACAGCGAACTTAGGGTCCTCTGAATTTGTAATGCCGACCTTTCGCTTCTTTAGCTGAATCATTAACGGTACTTATGGATATAATTGGGGCTCACATTCTTAACTCCCATAGTTCCCATAGTTCGCATTGGACAATACCCAAAGGGTTCGACAGAAGGAAAGGTGTTAGAGGGAAGCTTCCAATACATTTCGTAAATAGTTAACACATGCAGTGAGCTGTTCCCTGAAGGCTATTCTGGGATACGTTGGGATCAGCTGACTGACTCACTGCTTCAGGACGCCATTGCCAACTCCGCCGCGTAGCCTATAGCAACATTCAATATTTCGGCAAAGTAGATTTTGTCGTTTTGTTGCCGTGTTGATTTGCCCTAGCGGTTATACGATTGATCACACTAGGACGGAAGGATGGTTACGAGGATAACGCCAGCAAAAGCAAGACTAACAAACGGAAGGGAGATATGACGTCGGATCCTCCTGATCGGATACACCCGCCTGCCAGGTGCTGGGGTGTCGCTCTGTAGGAAACTGACACGGTTCATGTGTTGCGCACACTTTAGTGGAGACCTTTAGTTTCTGGGTTCAAGATAAAACGCCTGGCTTCTGCCTTTGGATCTATACTCAAAGTACACGATTCTTGTGCCATTAAATCTCAGCAATGCATTATGGAGGCGTTTTTCATATTCCTTTGCATCTTTGCCAGTGATACAATCCCTGTTCCCATTTAAACCCTCGATAATTCCTAATATCTGGCTTTGTAAGTTATGTGGTGGTGGTGGCACCGGGTGTAGGCGGCACTTAGCCACGTGGAGCCTTAGCCTTCCCAGTTCTGTGTATATAGAGGAGCCGAGGGAGGTATACATTCAGCTAACATGTGCCTTTCATGGTCGAGGAATAAGTACTAACAGCACAGGCGTTGCTGGAGAGGATCGAACCATTGCTAGACCATTGCTGTGACATAGGTGCTAGTATGACGTGAAATGTCATGACGGAGTCTTCTCTTCTCTCATCGAGGATATTGTAGTTGGGAGTTGCCAGCGAGGCATGCGTACATTTGACTTGTTCCTGACAAGGCAGATTTGTGCTGCACTTAGCAGGTAATGAGAAGGCAATGTATATCATGTTTACAAAAGATATTCATTAGTGCCAGCTCTAACTATGGCACGAAACAACTGCACAAGGTGTATTACATATAGATGATGTGCTTCGGTGTCACACATCATGTCTGCATCTTTTGATTTGTGCTTGTATCCGACAAGAAAATTATGGAAGCATCTTCGCGTGATAACAAACGTTGCCTAAAGTAAAAAGGAAAAACAAAAGACAAAATGTGAACGTTTCTTTCCGCAGAAGCTATCGCAGGCACGCTATCAGATGCAGCGGTACGTCTTGAAATCTCTCTTTTCGAGTACCATTAATAACTCCTGCGCTAGACAACGTTCGTTAGTTTAAAGCGTTAATCATAATTATCGCCTTTGTACAGGAGGAATAATGTGGTCTGCATAATTTAGGGGCACTGAGGAAACATTTGCGGCGCACGCCCAGTGAAATTAATAACGGAGAATCCTAATTCGCTGTCGCTTCTTCAAGAGGTTCCTGTTTTTGGTGCGCAGTTCTTGACGTGCAAACGATAGGGGGTGCGAATGCAATATAATTTATAATGATATACAGGCATATATTCCAACGTCCAGTTCTCATTTTTGCTGTGGTAAACGCGAAGCACCTTAATGGTATTAGCGAATTGCATTTGCCGAATATTTATGGGACACGCCGGTACAGATTCCCTCGGCAACAGTCAAGCTATCATAATTTGTTCCTTCATTGTTAATCATGTACCTTTATGCACGTTCTTCTGTGTTTCTCTTTATCGCCGTTTCGAGCTTTATATAAGTGTGTAATGTACAGAGAGAGTGCAGATTTGTATTGGCACGCTCCCGCTAAAGCTGGCACTGGCGGTTAGTGAAGGGATGGCGGATGTATGAAAGTCACGCATTCAGCACACGTAGCTTCATTAATGACGATCGGAACACAGTCGAAATCAGACTTCATTGTTCGCTGTATATTTAATCTCCTTTTGGCGCCTAGAATGTCTGCGACTAGTTCTCTGTACTTTTCATCGTGTGAGCGCCAGCCCAAGATCCCCTTACATGCTTTGCACCGCTCCATCTTTGAATGTTTTTTCGAACAATGCGCTTTGGAGGTGGCTGTTATCTGATTCCACGTCTGTCTGTCCCCTACACTTGAAGCGCTCCGTTGAGAGGTCAAAGTTATTACGGCGTTTATTATTTTTTCCACCGTCATCAAGATGCTCTCTGGCGACCCGAAATGTAGTTCGTCGTTGATGGGTAAAATCCTTGAACAAGTGTATGGGGAACTTGCATTGCTGACTGACAAGTCCGATGCGTCTGATTGCTTTGTGAAGCGCTGATCTGCGAATGAGTCTTCGTCGGCTTTGTACAAAGGTCTCTTTCTGGCGCAAAGGCATGCAGTTTGCTCTGTTGTCTTTTTCCTTCCCTCTTTTCTTTCTTTTTTGCTTCTCTCTGGCGCATTTCGCTGCTTTCTTCAAGAGATCGTAGAAATGATACCAGAGCACGGACGTGTACAAAGGCCCATTACTGACGAGCGGCGAAAACACATAATTGACATTAGTGAAAAACCTTCCCCCCTGTGATGTATGCAGTACTGTGAACTGTCATATGTAGACTGTTTTCCGACAGATCTTTGTGGGGTAACACGCTCCGAATGTAGAAGAGCGCGCCATCTTTAGCCTTCGAGGTGAAGGCTGCTTCATGACGCTATATTTAAAAAAAAAATGGTAAAACCACACCCTGCGCTTTATTGCGCAACGGAATCAGACTCGTCAGCAGCCCCCCCCCCCCATTACTATTACTATTATTATTTATGTTTATTATTTTTACTATTATTTATTTATTTATTTACTTGCCATTCAGATTTTGGGCTGGCCGTTGTCGTCGTCCCAATGGCTTGGATTCTTTAGTCATTATGCGATATACTACCTCTCTAGAGGGAGTGAATTTGAAAGGGCATTAAAATAAACGATATTTCCGTCATCTCTCTCTCTACATATATATACATATATATATCATTAATCTATGTATGAGCAAGTTCCACGTGCAAGAGAATCCTGATATTCCCTGAGAAACATGGTGCAAGAGCCACCTGCACACACGTTTGAGCCTCGTCGCAAGCTCTCAGCTTCGGAATAACGAGTGCAGATGTTCTAGACTTAATGTAGCGAGCAGCTCACAAAAAGAATAGAACGCGCATGCGGCGCACTGACCATTGGTTCAAACGAAATATTTGCATGCAAGAGTGGAGCTGATGCAAGGGGCAAAAGAAATTCGCAAGATATTATATATATATATATATATATAATAGTTGTGGTACATTTTACGTCGGAATCTCTTTCTTTTACTTCGTATGACTTTTGGTTCTGACGCGGTCATATTGAGAAAATTTTGCCTCACGGCTAGTTACTGCAAAGGTTGTGATTCGTGTAGGTTTTCCACGTTCGACATTCTGCATGCTTTCGTCGTACTCGTCTTGCTGACGGGTCGCTTAGGTGCATCCACGTGACGTATCTTGGCTTCTGCAGTGCGAACGCGCGAAGGGCAAACAAGTGAACGCAAGTGAAAGAGACAAATGGGGAGTTGAGAATAGTCGAAATCAATGTTAGAGGAGTGAAAGGGGGCCGTCACAAGCGGACGCTCATAATTGGAGCTGCCGCGTGCGTTTATTGCATCAGGCTCAGCGCATCCATGTCACCCTGTCGAGGAAGTTGCCTAAGACTTAAATTGCTCGAAGAAGCATATAGAGGGGGAGAGATTCCTAATTGACAAATGGACTGTCACAAATGAAATCACTGTCCCTACTCTTGTTGCTACGAGCGCTGCGGTGCCAACCGTCAGTGTGTTGAGCTGCCGTTCAAAACACGCCACTTGTACTTACCAATGCAGTGAGGGAAGCGAGCACACGCACTGGACATGCTGTGCTATGGTACGTACCATATGTTAATGCAGCGAAATTACTGCGCTCCAAAAACGTTACGAGGAGAGCGCGGATAACTATTCTGAAATTCCTGCTAATATGGGCACGCAATCATCTGCTTAAAATTGCCAAACATGGGCTCGAAACTGCATGACCGATTTTTTATTTTTTTATTTTTTTCTCTCTGCGGATGTAGCACAGTATCGAATACATCAGCCTAGAGATGAAATTCCATCTCTAGGATAAAAATTCCAAGATTCCAAGAAAAAAATTAATAGGTGGAAATAACAGAACTAATAGTTTATTATGTTTCACCAATGCATCTTTTTAGGTTGCTTCTGTTCTTGCTACACACACAAGTCGCCGACATATGCTACGATCAAGACGGGATATTCATAGCGTGCGACCATTGCATAAGCTCTCCACAAGGAGCATGTCTCTTTTCGATCCTCCATAAATGAATATTTTACTATAGAATTAAGAGAAACATTAAGCAGGAACTCCTCAGGACTCAGACCAGAGGGCTCCAGATATTCATGGGAGAGCCCGAAACCACAGACTTTGTCCTGGCTCAAGAAGAAGAACCACGGGAAATTCTACGCATCTACTCGCGGTACCTGATATTGACTGCCCAGCATGTACATTTGGAGCAGTCATTCACCACTTAAAACCTCTGTTCCCCCTTCTACAGCGCGTTTAGCGATTACTGACTCCGGCCTCGGTGGCTCGGCTGGTGGCTCGGCGGTGGCTTCGATCCCAAGGTTGCGGGTTCCGTTCAGCCGAGGACGCCAGCTTTTCGTGGGCAGTGTTCGAATTACTCAGGCACGCCATCTTCCGCGAGGGATGTAAAATACAGTGTGCCGTGTGTGGAGCTTCCGGCGCACATTAAAGAACCCTCAGGTGGGCAAAATTAATCTGCAAGACCGACCACTATGACGTCGCTCATGACCGCAGTTGTCTCGCGACGTAAAGCAACCAATTACCTAAATATATATATATATATTTCAAAAGTTATGATTACTGAGGCCATTCCGTCGCACTCGTTGGGAGGACCACGGCACCCACCAATCACGGCTTAATTCGGCCCCAACCTCATCCTGCCTTTTGGTCTCCCTTTGGACTCCCTAATATGCCCAACTTGGAATATGGAAGCGGACACTTTTCACCTCCTCCTGAACGGCAGTCAATACACTGGAGCCCACAAACAGCTAAAAAAGCAGCTGACCACGCTGGGAAACAAACGCACTGACCTCACAAACCACACAGCACACTCGCGGTGGTGCGTGACACAAGCCCTCCTCCACTTCCTCAAATACATGGACCTCATCAGCACTGTTTGACTCCCTCATCATCAACCATTTATACGCCTTTTCTTTATTTTCTTTTTTTTTCTCTGTTATCTTTTTTTTTTTTTTTAATGGAATAATAAGGCGACGTCTGGTCTGACTGACCGTACTTTTGATAAATATACCCCTCTGTTGTATCGTCATGAGCACAGTCTCAGAGAAAGGAGAATAAGGGACAACAAAGATGGAACGGTGTCTTCGGGTTCAGTCAGGACCCCCTCCCCCTTATCTATACGGAGCAAACTTTGCATACCCCATCGACAAACAGTCGTCTGATTTTCTCGAGGCTGGTTTGGACAGTGTTTCAAAATTAACAGTTGTGTCGAGTAAGCTACATGCCACAGTTTACGACCTTATGGCAGACGCAAATATCTTTGGGCAGTCCAGGAATCGAGGAAATTTACACTGTAGCAAACCTTTTTCAACCACGGCGGTTAATCGCCGAATAACTGGAAAGAAAAAATAGAACAGGAAAGAGGGGCATTCGAGTAAAAAACTGAGCGAAACCGAATAGGGTTGAAGGTCATCATATGTGATGATCAATTTTCTGCCGTGTTCAGTTTTATCATATAACCCAACCTACTTCCGCAAAACGACTGCTACGAAATATGTCCGCAAACTTACTAACGTGCATGCATTTGCTTTCATTCTTCTTTTTTATGAGCTGCTTCGCAGTAACTGCATATCGATAGCCCCATTACAAAATTCATAAGTTCCGTCATCCATGCAGTGTATCTAAAGATTCTTCCTTATGCCGGACTCTTTCCGTTGCTTCTTTTCACACTGGTGGCGGGGGTCACTATAACACGTACTGTCACTCTATCTAGCTACTGCCCCGCATTCTCACAGCACATCGAGCGAAGCATCCGTCAGTAGCGCTTTGAAGCTTCTGTCCCTACCTGCTTTTCCCGATTCTTGGACCTTGGACTATATAATCTAGGATTCACCATACTACGACTGTCTATGCGGCCATTAAGTTCCGAATTTTATAGGTCTCCTTCAGGTGACAGTCGCCTTCACAAAATTTCGAACCAGAACAATAACATGTTTTATTCTTTATTAGACGCCTCCCCGAGAATTTCACGCCCATAACGGATACCTTCCTTGTGTAATTCGCCCGAATACCCGACGAAGCGGACGACGGATGTTGAGAGAATGCCCTCTCTGGAAATCAGGTCGAACGTCATTCGGAAACGATCCAATAGCGAGCAATTCCGATTTCTATTTCGTATCGCTGCCATCCAGTCCGCAGTAAGAGGTATGATGTCATGCAGTGGAAAGGAAGGACACGATTCAACCGTGTCGCGCAACTGCGATCCTAAAGCTTGGTTTTCTTGATATTTACACGGCTCTTTCTTGCTTATGCCTGTTTATAGGGCTTATTGCATTTGGAGCTTCGAGCAATACCATTGTGTTAGCCTGATTTCTGGTGAATATTTCGACAGGTAAGTATTTAGGTACCGAAACTTGCAAGCAAGGTTAAAGCATTGGCTTTAAACTTTGGGCTCCCGTGCTACTTACTGGAGTACAGCACTCAGGATGCGCACAAAATATTTGTATGAATGGTTCATCTCGTTATTTCTGTTTCTTTCTTCTGTCTCCCTCTCTTTTATGAATCCTTGTGCACTAGAACGCGTTTCGTTACGTAATTTGCTAGAAAATGTGAAGCGGATGTCTTCAATTGACTTTTAAAACGGTTTTAATTTATCCGTTCGCCATTTCGACTAGGTTGACCACATTTCTCCTTCTAAAACGTTCAGAGAACGAACATTTCTTTTGCGACGCTTTAAGTCTTTAAGTTGAAGGCGAGCGGACATTTTTAGGTCCTTGCGCGCCTTTGTCTCCGGTTTTAATCGTCGAGGCCCTTAGTAGTGGCTCGCAATTATTTTCCCATTCTAGGAATGCTTGAATTCGTGCAGAAACACAAAATGAATTCGTTAGACGTTTCCCCCGTTTCGACATTTGGAATCGAAAAAGCTTTTTGCGCTTTTTCTGCCGACTGAAGTATAGAAAAAAAAAAAAAAAAAAAGAAAAGCAGGAGAAAATTTAAATTTAATATAACGTCTCTCGTAATTATTTTTTAGCCGTTAGCAGCTCTCAGGTTTCCCTCTTTTTATTACCATTATTACCGTTTTCGCCTTTCATTATTCTGCTTTTTTCGACGTCTCCCACGGATAATCGTAATAATTTAAGGAAGTACAGTTTCTTTGTAAGACACAGTTTCGAGAAATGTGGATTGTTCCGCTGTGATGAAAGGGAATGATTTCAAGGTTTTGAACATACTAAACATACCTGATTTGTTTGTTGTTTCAGCATTAACGAACTGAAAAAAGGTTGAAGGATTAACGCAGCAAGTTCAGATTAATACGACAATAGCCCACATATGAAATGGCCATGACGAATGGTGCGCGACACTATAGGGAACGGGCATAACGAAACATTAACTTGATACTTTAAATTCATTCACTGACTTAGTAAGAGAAAAACGATCGTTAACTCGTGTCACACAACTGCGCACAATTGCGCTCGTTGCCAAGACACATTTGGTTTCAAAAGTTGCAACTGAAGCAACGTCACCGTTTTGGACTGTCTATTTCAAGTGTGTCGTCATATGATATACACGTTCTTATTAGCATCTGGAAAGATTCGTCTGCTACGGGCAAAGCGAAGTGCTCGTTCTAGGCGTTTCAGCACTGCTCATGACGTCTCTCACAACGTAGTGTAAGTTGTAGCTGTGTGACATGTCCAACATAACCAGTGGAAGTAGCTTTTCCCGCTCTTTCTCGTCCACTAGAAGCATAGTCTCTGCGCGAAATATTGGCGGCGTCCAACCTTAGGCGTTGTCCCTTAACCTGCGCTGCTCCGGACTATTGAATTTTTCTTCGTAGTTCGTGCATATACACGGTGATCATTTTTAATCGATGCAGATTTCTTGAAATATGTTGCGATAGTGCTACGCACACGCTGTCTGCGCAGGTGAGATATACAGCCTGCGCGAACATTACTTTGAGAACACAATGTAACTAATTACCGACTAATTACTTAAAAATCACTCATTAACTTTTTAATTAGAGAAGCTAGGGCACATATAGAATGGGTGGACTTTCAGGCGCTGGTTGGCTGAGGCTACACCAGATCTCAGAAATTGGGTAGCGAGCATGCGCTTCGAGCATCGTAATGGACGGACGTCATTGAACCTGGGCTCATCCTCAACGTGAGCATTATGTCTCCAATGCCACTAACCTAACCTTTGTCACGAACGGACATCCTTGAACCTGGGCCCATCCTCGACGTGAGCATTATGTCATCAATGCCGCTCGCCTAACCTTTGTCACGAACGGAGATCATCGAACGTGAGCTCTCAAAATTTTACACAGAATTACACGTGACTGTCAAAATTACATTTTTTAGACGATAGCAAGATATTGGCATTCCCTTCCCCTATGGATGTTCTTACCGTATGGATCTTCTTTCGCGGTTGGATATTCTTTCGCTATGGATGTTCCTGCCGTATGGGTCTTCTTTCGGGATTGAATGTTCCTTCGCGATAGATGTTCTCGCTATTGGATCTTCTTTCCCGTTGGATCTTCCTTCCACAAGCGAACACCGTCTTCCGGAAAAAGCAGGCGAGCTACCAACCCCATCCACTCTTTCTTTCATTCATCCTTCTCGCAATTAGTCCATTACGCTTGTCAAAGCTACAGCTGAGGAGCACTGACAGTCCCGCAGAATTAGGCCTCCTTCATAAATATGGCACGCCAGACGGCTAAGGCATGATCCGCCGTTTTCTCCGTCTCAGCGCCGTCTACGATGACACTTGTTATTGTCTTCATAGCGTTGTTTCCGCCTTGGCATGGTCGTGTGATCTTCTAGACCACAACTGGTCTTTTGCTCGTTAAAGACCAGCACTAATGCCCGCAGCGAGGCATGTGTGAACACACCTTACCTTTGATTTCATTATACGAAAAGCAAACACAGGACGCAGGCAACAGTGACCTCTTATATAGCGGCAGAAACGGCATCCTTTAATGAATACCAAGCCATGTAGGTACTCCTGGCAAAATCTGCTGATGAAGCTGCTCAGCGAGCCCACAGTACCGCAACAATGCTCGAAGTTATTTCTATGAGCTATCTCCATCATCCACGTATGCGTCGCTTCCAGACCATCCAGGCCCAAAGATATTCAAGACGATAGACCCCAATCTCAACTGCATCCTGCACATATACTTACCACGGCAATATTTATGATTTCCTCACTCATGAACTTGTAGAGGAAGACTTATCAACGTCACACGGACTTGGTATTTTCTATACAAAATGCAAGAAATCCCTACATTGAGGCGTGCTATTCGACTCCGAACACCACCCCCTCGACTGCCATCGTTACGACCCCCATCGAGGAAAACTACATTGCACTGTGAGTTTCATCTCAGTCCAGAGTCGGCGTCTTCTGTTTGGTCACACTCTGAGCCTTGCCTCCTACCCGGCCAATTTCATACAACCTCTTTTGTCGCGTGACTGCCTAGCGTGTTCACCTTCTGATCCCAAGGTTGCAGGTTCGATCCCGACTGAAGACGCTAACAACTAGGTGGCATGGTGCGAATAGCTCAGGCACGCAATCTTATCAAATATAAAATACAGTGTGCCTGACGTGCGTCGAGATTTTTACGCACATTAAAGGACTCTCAGGTGGGAAAAATGAATCCACAGACTGACCACTGAGGTGTCGCTCATGACCACAGCTCTCCCGCGACATAAGCCACGAATGGTTAAAATTATGTTTTGCCGTGCGTTTCGCGGGTAGCCCAAGCACATGACGCGCCGAAGCGCGGCACAACGGAAGCAAGGAAAAGGTGTGCCATATGGCATTCATAAAACATTTGATATATTTTAGGCTATTCAAAGACTATGCCTTGTATAGACAATGTGGTAATAAACTCCCTGCAAAGGCCACACTTCTGATCGGCTAACATATGCAGCAAAGGTTTACAGGTCACAGGTTGACAGCCGGGTGATTGCACCGAAATTCGAACAACCGAGGAACCTTGGGTCTTTCGATTTTATTAAAAAAAATATATATTGTGAGACAGAAACTATCATCATCGTCACTGTACATCATCACCGACATCACTGCACGGGAGCCCCGTGCTCTCATTCCGAGATTGGCGCTCGGATAATAAACAGACAATCACCGCCGTCTTCACAATATTTGGTAAGCATTTGCGAATGATGAAAAGCGGGCCTAGTTTTACTTTCCTAGCTCAATCCACTGTCGAGGGAGAGAGGGCGAAAAAAACGAGGTTGTTTCACTGTCGTTCATATTAGCTACTTCGAAGGGTACGCGTGCACCAACGACGCCCTCCAGGATTGAAATCTTTTTTGGTTCTTTGTTTTTTTGGTTTTTTAGACCATCGTTCTGGCAAGCAACCGCTGAGATTTTATTGTCTTATGCCGAACCACTATTGTTTTTAAAAATGCCAAAGTCGCGATTGCACGCAAAAAAGGCAGCATTTCGAGTAAGCATTGTGCACGCACCATTGCGCACATAGACAAAAAAGGGACATCATTATGTTCGTTTTTAAAAGTCTTTCCGCTGGTATCAGTTTCGTTTTTCTCCGTAAACTGATGCGCGCACGTTTACCCGATTTTTAAGATTCGCAAAATTCAAGGAATTGGAAGGCTTCTGTATTAAAACCCATAGAAGACACGCAGCGAATTTTTATATGTTATCAGGGAACCATTCAAAATCACTAGAAAAAAAATTACACGCAATATCGGATTGCCGGAGACGCTGCGATTTTGTTAATGGACGCTGGTCGGTCACAAATTCTTACCAAATGTATTTTTTACAAAAAAAATCGAAGTACCATGGTTCCTCAGCTGTTCGAATTTCGGTGAAATCACTCAATTGTGCAATGGGTTCTTCCTTGACGTACTGTCCGAAGACCAGACAAGAACAATGAATGTTAAAGAGCGGAACAAAGGGCTAAACAGGTACATAATTGGATGAGGAAAAAATAATGAAAATAACGCCCCTGAGAACCTTCGTATTTGCGAATGCAGTGATAACTTCATCATAGTCTAGCCGTAACGCAACATCACATTCAGTGTTAGTAAGGCCAGATTATTAAGCCTTTCCTGCCCCATTGATGATCGCAGATAGTTATTTGTTAAATTTAACTTACTGAACCTGCACTCACTCGATACTGCTGTGACTGGTATCGTGGGAAGTATCACTGTGGTGCCCAGATTTCGTTAGGCGCCCTTCAAAAGTTGATTCTCCACAAGGCAACCCAAGAAGCAGTCGACATTGTACTGGAATGGAGATGCCCGTGTTCCGAAACACTAGCAAGCTGTGCTGCGTCGCCAACATTATATGCTAGCTTCAGAGCGCCAGTTTCCATTTCTGTCATTCAAAAACAATGGTAAGCTGACATCAGGCGTGGCTAATCTTTCCTTCTATTAGGAATGCGTTATAAATAAAGTAAACGTTAATCAAACACGTGAGCATTTATGGTTCTTCAGCCAGCACATGCCTGAAGGACTGTAAGGCGTTTATCCGTCCTCTCGCATAATAAGAGTGCATTATAATGAAATGTTTGCACCACTGCAATACAAATCACAATAATGGCACGTTTACTTAAGCGAAAGGTTGCTTGTAACCACCTGTTTTGACTGCATTATCGGCAACAGTGCATTGTGAATTCACGTCGGTTAGGCCATACGTCCCATCCGCATTTTCCCTGCCATCAAGTTTATAGCTTGCTAAACATCGGGTGTTTTGTCATTTCCTACTTCCAGGTGTTTACTTCATGTTTAGCACAGGGCACAAAGATATACGCCGACAGGCTACACATTGGGCATTTCGTTTTGAATATGATGAACGAGCTATAGTCATGGATGCATGGCTCAGAGGCGTCTAATTACGCCGGTACGAATGTCAGATGCCAACCTGGCAGAGCATCCCTCCGACACAACAGATCTGGCCTGCTGCCATGCACAACATTTTGACCCATGGTCGTCCACTGCAACATCGCTCCACTTCTACTTAAGCTCTACACTGCACTGCAAGAAGATATAATTTAACTTGCAAAACCTATGTGCTCAATGACGGCGAAATACGCCAATTTACTCTGTGAACTGACGATGTGTTAGGGAGCGACAGACAGTTTGTCTGTTTTTTAGTTCCGCGTTAGAGCCGCGATACAACTGTGGCTACGCGTGGTGTAAGTGTTTGCTGAAGTGGAAAGTAAGCATCAGTAAGTGTTCTCGTGTCGTTCTCATTTGGGGCCACCTTCTTCCATATTTCTTTGTCTCAGCCGACGTACACACTAAGGTCAGAAGTTCACTGTATAATATGGCGAGAATCTTCCTTTTTATTATTATCATTACTATTTTCGCCCTCATCGTGTTTTATCAATTATGTGTTTATAGAGAGGTAGTGAGATTCGAAAGCAGTACATCCCGTTGGACCACGCCTCATGTAAATCAGGCACCCGATATGTGATATTTTGCAATCACAAGTGAGCAGCATATATGTCACCAACTACTTGCTCTTTTCGTGCACGCTGTCCCCTTAAGTCGCTTGACTTGTCTCTTTCGGATCGATACATGTGACACTGACCGCATCCTGATGTATGTGGAAGTGGAGACGTTGGCTAGAAATATGAGGGCGGTAGAGAACCTAAGGAGGAGATCTAGGGTCTTGACACCCTCAATTCCTGCCCTTAATGCAAGAAGGCGTAATGGGCCATAGCCTATGGATTCTGGATGTTATCTCAAAGTGAAATCCCACGGAAAAATACTGCATCCGCCAGCATCTGCAGATTCATGGTGCCGCCGCAATGGTTTGCGTGCAGGGTGAAAATTTATCGTGTCATGACATGGCGAAAAGTAACAAAACCTTACAAAAACCAACTAGTCTTGCCGAAAGCTGATGATCCGCAGGTCTGGTGCGGGTATTTCGAAGCACAGGTTTGAGACTTGTAGTGATTGACGCTTCGAACCAAAATCTTCCTGTTGCAGCGTTCTATTGCCTGTCCTGAGAGTAATAACTGGAATATTCATTGCCTTTTTCGAATGCGATATGCCTTGAATGCAGATCAAATGCTGTCAGGTAGACGTGGCTGTGAAATTAAGGAAAAAAAAAAAGAAAACAGAAAAGGGTTTATTCCAACTGTATGTTAAGCCGACTGTTCATCTATCTATGCTTGCAATCCTATATTTATGCATACATGACGCTTTACAAAAAGTATAGTGGCGGGGTCGTAACTGGTTTCCGAAAACGGGAAAACCACACCACTTGCTACATCACAATGTACTTGTGTGCTTTACGCTGCAACGTAAATTCACAGATTCCGATATGCGCTCTGAAATGTGGACTGTACAGTCACATTTTCCTTCTGTGATATACGTGATTTCCTACAAGGCTAGAGAATTCACCGTTAACGCTATTAACTGACAGACGTACTGCTCTTCCTTGCAGCCACACGTGGAGGCCTCCTCTCGACGTTTCAGAAGTCTCGCACAACAACGGCATTTGTTTCTCTCATTGAAAGTGCCTAAAATAACGCGTGCACAAAAGCAGATTGTGATTTACGGGCTGAGCTAGGAGAAAGCAGACAGGAAAATGAGAAGCACAGGAAAGGCGGTGAAGTATTGTTTCTGCTTGGGAGAATATTGACACGAGCGTTAAATATGGGTCGTATATATCATAGACTTTCATTTTTATTGCTCTCATTGTAGTGGGATTTGCAACCGAAGCTAGCTAACAAGGCAGCCGTCACTTGCACGGTGGAGATTGCCAGTGGAAACATTTGGCCTAAAATATATTTTCAGCGTTAATTCCCTTGTTGTTCTTCATACAAACCACCCACCGCCCCTCAGTGCTAATTCAGCAGAATACAATCCACTACGTTGCTGTAGGTTATATGAGAGCCGATAGAACTAGGAAAAGATCTTACGAAGTGGAGAAAGGTCGGAAACATTTTGGTAGAACAAAGGAAACTTCATTCTTGAACGGATGGGTCTGAGAATGGATAATTTCCCTCATTGAAAATGTATATGGTTATAGAACGCTTGAGAATATACGTCGAATAAAGACGACGTTTTTGAAAAAGCCTGCATATTGGCAACATGACGTGCAGTGTGTAACGGATAATCTGAAACAAGCTCATTGAAACAACAACAACTAAAAATGAAAGAGAAAAGGAAGACTGCATTATGACGGACACGACCAGCTCCGGCTTATACCGACAACTCATAACTACAACCACAATGCCCTTAGTACCATTCTGTTGCACCTTTTATTTCGCAAAATTATTTAATTTGATACAATGGCCTAATTTTGATAAGGTTGCTTTAATGGTTGAGGTATAGTTTTCTAGACTTTATTTATTTATTTTAACACTGAACACGTAAATAACACGTGACAGCGCGCCATCGAAGATCCTCAACGTCAATTTCGTCGTCATTAGCCGTGGTCAAAACTTGGCATTTTTTGCATTGCTGCTCTTGTTTCACATTCGTATATGTATATATATCTGAGGTATTGTACTCAAACAATAAACAGTCTAGAAAATATATTTAAAAAGTGGTATGTTTTAAATGACTACCTCCACCTGACTTAACAACCAGAGCACAATACATAGTGGTGGTGCCGGGTGAACATGGCACATAGCCATTGAGCCATTGAGCGACAACATGAGGCGATTGGCCAGGATCACGTACGGTCAGTCAGTTCATCCCTTCGGGCCAATCAGCAAGAAAGTCGACGGGTAGCCGCGGCGCCATGGCGTACCGAACTCAATTTCAATGCTTTGCTTTTGCCTCTCTCTCTCTCTTTTTTCTCTCACTCTTTTATCATCGGTTTTCAGATGCGGACAAGAGAAAGTATCGGGCCTCACTGTTTTGTTAAGAGAAGGAGAAAGATATTCTGTCTTTACTAGGACACTAAGGATGAACATTTGCTCGCTGGCACAGAAGTCGCTGAGCGTTGTATGCTTTTCTTTTTCTTTTTTCTTTTTTTCAAGAGGATATCAGCACGTTAGAGGCCGAAGAAATTGTTCAGGGGTAGGTTTCTAACGTGGTTCTCGTACAAAGCGAGCCATGAACCTTTTTAATGCTTCACACTGCTAACGAGGACAGAACAAAAGCGATGTTTTGGGTCACGCGACAGATGAGGCTAAAATCATTCGATCGCGGAATAGCAGTTGCTTCCATAGCCGTTTTCGCGCATTTCTTTCTCCTATTAATGCGGCGCTACAGGTGGTATTTTAAGGTAGTCTTGAGTAGATCTACAACTTTTTTCCCAAGACTAAAAAATAATAAAGCTCAGACAGGGCATATTCTGTTCTTCAGATTGAAAAATTTAATATGTATGTCAGTCACAATACTTTTAAGCCAAGAAAGAGAGCGCAGCCAAGAAAGATACCGTTCCCCCTCAACTTTGAGCAAGTCAATGGATTTTGAAGCAGATTCTTGCGGCACAAATTAGACACCCTGTACATCACAAGACTGTTAGAATGACCGCAGATACCCTAGTAAAAATTAAAAAAATAAAAGAAGTACATAACTAAATACTATATCGTTCACTTTTCTTATCGTCAACGGAGCTCTCAAGCGGAAAGGCGATTAATTATTTCAGGCCTCAAGATTTTGAAGTGTTGTAGTCCGTAAACTGTTTTATCTCAAAGTTACGCTCATTGGACTATCGACTTCGTTTTCCACCTGGGATAGACCTGGTAATGAATGCGTCGTCAAGCAAGTCGTGCGAAGAAAGTTCCTTATTTAATGCGGACCATAAGGTACTATACGATAAGGTATTCGCGTGTCCCATTGTTTCATGTCCTCCATGGTAGACCTGGCTCAGGGGAAAGTCACAGTATAGGGATGTGCTAGGATAATAATTTAGGGGAAAGTTTTGAAATTATATCTGCGCATGGAAGCAATCGTTTTAGCCGCACTAGCAATGCGTGTCGATATTGTGGTTGCTAATGTCCTTGCGTGCGGTAACATTTCATTTGTGACAAGTCACCCATGTGCAGTGGACGTTTTGTGTACGTCGTGCAGATACGTATAAGACTCCAGAGAAGCGTTAGAAATGTAGAAGTATGTTTACGATTTGCCATACTACACGCGACAAGTTTCATTGAAATTGTATGCAAACTACGGTACCTGTATCGACGCGCGTATAATTACGTTCCCACACAAATGTGTTTGTAATTTGACTTGAGGTCTCGAATTTTAACTGAAGACACTTCTGCAGATTCTGCTTTATGAAAGCCTATCTAAATGCTAAACGGCGGCATGTGCAACGCGGGATTCGCAGTAAAGACAATTGGGCATAGTATATCAACAGCAGTCGTACGTGAAACAATAGACGGTGACACAAGTGAAGAATGGAACTTTGCGGGTGGCCTCGCGCTCTGGGTGGCCGGGTGAATCAGACAGGTCAGTTGAAAGTCGACGTGCATGGGGCATGGCAGTCAGAATCTTCAGTACACGACCAGAGTGTGTCCAAACCATGATTTTCAGATGCCCTTGTGTCGTTTTAGCCACCTGATGTCATGTGTCCGTAGCTATACGTGGAAATAAATAACAGAAAATAACCTACCAGTTTTCAACTTTTGTAATTGGTATTCTAGTGAAATGTAACCAAAAATGGTGTGGCTCACGCTGTAACCTTAGGTTACTGTTCTGGGCTTAATTTCATCAATATAGCTTCACGCTGGTATCTCGGCTTCTCTGTTTGAAATAACTACTTCAAAGACGCACAAAAGGAACTGAGAACAAAGGGACGTCCCAATGCCTTCCAGCAGCTTTGCCCAATGACGTTCTTTACAAAGGAGTTCTGCTATAGACTTCCATCTGGCGTATTGTGCGTAAATGGCATGACAGTTCCACAATCCGTCAATCGTACAACAACAGCTTTAAACTGATATCACATTGTGTTCGTGGAGGTTGCGTTCTTTTATGTCCTTCTCTTGTTCCTCCTCAAATATGCGATTCCTCTTCTGACTGTTGGTCAAGCGTAACTTAAACAAGACTTCTATCATTCTGGCTTAGAATCTTGGTGAAGAAACACTGGTCGCGGTAAAGTACCGTTATAGAAGACGGGGCTTTGCGCGAGGCAGAACCTTGTTGCCACCCAGTTGAATGCAGATGCTGAGACATATTTTGACAGCGTACAGTGCAAGAGGGAGCAGGACTACATTCTTAGCCTGTATGTTCTCCATTCACCGCTCGTGTCAAAGACAATGCTGAAGTCAGTCTTTGACGACTTCCAGCTTTATTTTCTTTCTGTGGGCAATATGAACGCACATTCCTACGTGGGGAAGCAGGAAGAGAGATAGCAAAGGATCGATGGCAGGGACCTCTGTATTTTCAGTAACGGCTGCTCAACATTTGTTCGTCGAGCTGTGATCGAGGCATTATTTCGAGTTTCACGAGGCTACCTTCAAGCGAGAGGCTCCATCAGTTGCTAAGGTAGATATGAACTTTTGTTTGGTTGAACTTGAAATTGCAATGCACTTATATGCATCTATTGTACGCAGTCATCACCAGGCTCTGATAGTATTACTTATCGGACAGTCAGTAACCTTGGACATTACAATTTATCTTGTCTCCTTAAAGTGTATAATACACCATGGAGTTGAAACAAGCATTGGTGGTTCCGTTATTAAAGTGCGAGCATCCTTCCAAGTACGAACATCCTTCCAACTTGTCATCTTTTCGTTCAGTCAGCCTCACCAGTTGCATTGAAAAAGTTAAGGAAGGCATGGTCCTGTACAAATTAAAGCAAAACGTGTCACGTTGGAAGCCGCCGATATTTTTGTTGCAAACTGTAAGATGGGTCAGCCCAAGCGGGTTAATCACCGATATTTTGCGCAGGGACTGTGCTTTTTCTCCTGTACAGGCTGGAATGGTGGCACGAGGATCAGCACGTCTTCCTTGAACAAAATGTCAGACTTCCGGCGGTGTCGTAGCTCCATGAACTCTATACATATACCATCGTACAACGATTTAAAACGAAAAAACAAAAACAAAAAAGAAACAGAAGACAATATTGATGCCTGTCTTCCGTAATGTCAAGAGAGCATACCACGGTGAACTACTATGTATCAGCTGCAGAACAGTATCCGTTCGCACGATAGGCTCCCCAACTATTGCTGTCACCCAAGGTGTTCCACAAGGCACTGCCCTAGGACCCATGCTTTTCAACTGTTTCATGATGGGACTAGGGTCTGCCTCGAAAGAAGTGTAAGCATACCAATGTACGCTGATGATATATGTATTTGGAGCGTTGGGGAGTCGTGCACTGCAATCCGGTAACAAATTACAGCGACCACTGGACAGAATAAGAATTTATTTAATGCAAGCAGGCATGAACATATCGGCGAAGAAGTGAGCTGCGCTGGCGTTTACCCAGAAGAACATGCAGCGCTACAGGCTTTTCCTTGGTGGTACTTTGTTAAGACAAGCGAAACAACCCCGTTTTTTCGGCGTTACCCTTGGCTACAACCTCGCCTGGAAGATATATATTGATCACCTAGAATCCAAAGTGCAATGCTGGATCACTGTCATTCGACATTTTGCTGGCGCCAACTGAGGACTGGATGAAGAATTGCACCGCTGCCGCACACCTCCCTTATCTATGGAACACTCCTGTATAGCCTGCCTGTGTTGCATGGCATCTCACAGACGCGAGACCGACAGTACCCAAGACTGTTGAGGCGCAGATGGTCCGTGAGGCTGAGGTTAGCTGAGGTCCGTGAGATGACCATAGAACTTTTGCGTCTAAGAGAGACCGCCCAGAACTACTTGCGGCCATGGCCATTTCTATCTATGCATAGCGATGGTCATACCCGTACTTTCGTTCACAACAAGGATACCCGTTTCCTCAAAACTCCTGTGGTCTTCATCTGTGCCAATTATCACCTGGGATGTTCCAGGCCTCCAGATCAAGAGGAACCTAATCGCCTAGATGGATCTCAAACCGTCGGCTCTGGGAATGATGACGAGCAAATAAATTGGCCACTGCAGTCTCCAATGATGGCTCTACGACCTCGGACTGCCGACTGACTGACCGGACTGAAACGACGAGGCCGATACTGCGGTAGCTGCTGCCCGTCGAACACCTTCAACACTACCAACCGTACTGTCCAAGGTGGACAGAAAATCACTTCTATCTGAAATGATAAGGCCACTGGCTCAGCAGCAGCTGTGCCAGGACATCACCAACTAATCACTTATGTGTTCGATGGACCCTGCACTCTTTTCGTATCCCCGACTGAGTGCCACGCTCATTAACATCCCTCCTTTACAGGCTTCGCCACAACGTCGCATTCATGCCGCAATTCGGGCACATGATTGGATGCAGCGCATCCAGCTTGTGCTCGGACTGCGTTGTCGTGGCTAGCATCCACCATGTTCTTATGAACTGTACATTATGCAACCCAGGTTGAGAAAGGCTTCGTGCACAACTAAACAAGATCAACAAAAAGCCCTTTACAATGGGAGCACCTTTAGTACCCTATGCGGAACATTAGCATCAATGCAGAACAGCTACAACTTCGGTTTTTCATGAAATTTATCACTATCACCAGACTACTCGGTTCCCTGTAGACAGCTGAGGCCGCCGAGGCGTACCGAGTTGGACGCCAGCCCTGATCACCACATTCATACTTCACCCTCACTTACTCATTTCGCACACCGTGGTAATGGAGCAGTGTACCGCATCACGAATGGTGAAACTCCCCACATCATCAGCTTTTATTGTTGTGGTCGTTACTTCGTCGAGTCATTTCGACTAATGCTCTGAAATCTTTTTGTATCACGGATACAAATAGAAAAGGCAGCGATCACATCCTAACTGTTATTTTATGCACTCTAAAAACAGAACTTCACCGCACAGCACGGCGACGCTGGACTGCGAGTCTCAAGAACTCTTAGAACTCAAGAATTATTACCGTTCCGGTAATATATTCCACTGAGCGTGCAGAGATAGGATACATACAAGCGATAACGGTGTCAATTTACCAAAAAACTGGCCTACTCGTGACTGGCCTGCAGTCAGTTACCTCGACGATGAACCTCAGTGCACTGGTCGAGGCGGAGCATTTATGGGCATACAAAAAGCGCGCAGAACACAAGGTCAGACGCCAAGGTTCATCAGTGTCCACCACGAAATACTCAAGACGTGCGTCGTGCCGGCAAGCCTGTGGAGAAAGCGCTGACCTGAGGACAACAGAGGTAAATGAAGGCGCCTATTTTTCGAGCCTCTGTCACTTTTTACCCGACACCCTGAAATCTGAAAGGTATACAACGAAGTCTTAAAGAAGGCACCTCCTGCGAAGAGTCCCCAGAGGACTTCATGTCTCTCGAAGCAAAAGAAGATGTGGCAGATGACTTCAGCTACAACCGAGGTTATAGCCACATTTCCTGAGGCAGTAAACAGTGCAAAAGTTCGTGATTCTGCTTCGCACATGCAAGATTACGCGGAATTAAAATATTACGCTGGCTTTTTCTATTTCTCAACGTGCTATGGTCTGCTATGGACAAAGTCTTCACGCCGACCAGATGCTTGGGAAAAACCCTGGAGCGAATGATAGAACAGCGCTTGGCCTATACTCGCAAGGGTATCCCATATCTGCCTTAGCACACTACTTTTGGGACGCATTCAGTCTTCTTCTTTTTTCAGTTAGTTGAGGTTCCTCCGCAGCATTCCCCAACGTTGCATACGTGCAATTTGTCACCTTTCCCAATGACGACATCTCCCTGTAGGAAGTCAAAGGTTTCTGTGCTGCGCTCCAGTAGATATGTGCACGCCCCAGGGTGCCTCCACTAACCGTGCAGCTCAGTACGTATGGCTGGCACAGGATCACATCCGGGTGGCTGGATTCCCCGTCAATTCAGTCTCCAGTGGAGGCTTGCTCACGGTGACCTTCCTGTGTAGTCGCGCCTGTCACGGTTTAACATCTGGCGTTCTGATTGCTGTCCTGCATGCGGGAAGTCTTAGATCACAGAACACGCTTTTCTGCAGTGCCGGATGCCTCGATATATTTGGGACCGTGTAACAGAAGTGTTCGATCTGCCTTCCATTGAGTGGGCCACTGTCAGGTTCAGCGATGTCTTCCTGTTCCTCAAAATGGGCATAAATATTTAATGTTGCTAATCGCAGAGGTAAATTTCAGCGTATGAATCCGACGGTGTCGATTGGTATTTGGAGTCCCAGATTGTGGAAGTGTAGGGTGCTTAGGTGCGGGCGATATATCCATAAGAACGTACGAGTCTTCGCCAGACATACATGTTCGTCTCCGCCACTCGTTTGGTGCCATCCGCAATGTCCACTTGTACGCAGAGATGATATCTTGAGAGATAAATGTGCAGTCCTTTCACTTAAGAAGAAGCACATATATAGCCTTCACCTCAAACTTGGAAACAGCCTATTTCAACAAGTGATGCACAAGTGAGTTATTTTAGGCTGGAATCTCAAGGAGCCGGCAAGTCGACCACATCCCTCCTCAAAGCACAGCACTGAGTAAATCTGACGTGCTACTTCGGTAGCCCTCGATGGGGCAGAAAAGAGAAGGTCCTATTCACGACACATAAGCACTTGTCAGAAGAGCGATGCTCTATGGCTTACCGGTATTCCATGACATACATTATATTACACCTAATTCTTCAAGTTTCGCGGCATTCTCTCACACAGCGTGTGGGCTCACTTTAGAGGTATCACAATGTGCTGGGGAATGGATCGCGAGGGCCTAGAGACATCTCACTTTATCTACTGTGGGAAACCATTCGACATCACATGCAATTGCTCGCACATCATCGGCGTTGGTTAAGACCATCTTGCCCTGACACAGCAAAGTCTTTATCTCTATCACTGAGACAAATCTTAACGTACACAATTCGCAGTGCACCTTGAGGTCACTTCTCCTACACCACTGGACGCTCCCAATGCCGACAATCTGGACCACTGTTCCTGGACCAAGGGGAAAGAAAATTCCAGGGCAAAAGAGAGCCCCAGCGGTTATCCTGAGGCAGGGTATGTTAGGTATGAGGGCTCAGCATTGACAGACCATACTACAGCATTCTTCTTTCCTATATTCACTGACGGAACCTCAACTGTGGAAGGCTCACCTTCCTCCCGTGATTCCATCACGCTGTTCATCATGGGAGTATGGGCTTTCGCATCGCAAGCCATTCACCTGTGCGGAGCTTTTCATTTACACTCTTCTACTTGAAGAAACTCCTAGAAAACCACGGTCTTGCTGCCTATGGGCAATAAAAAGTAATTCCAAGGCGGCTGTGCAGTGCAGAGTAGACAGAAGCGTCTAGGGATCCTTGGCACCAGTCGCTTCTGACATATTGCAAGTGTACGAGGAGTTACACAAACAGAGTACAAAGTTGTCATGCAGTGGATCCAAGCCGACATTCAAATACGCGGCAACAGGGGCGCAGACTCTATGGCTGCAGAGGCTCATGGGCGCCAGGGAAGGATCTCCATCACAATGCCAAAGGGGATAGAGGTTCCTAACAGTCTGCACTCGTGTCAGCCATGTCTGCTCATCAAAAGCGTCAAAACGCCCCTGAGAGGTCCCTCCTCCATGCGGTTGCTCTCACATTGTCCTTGACTATATGTCACGAACATTTCGTAGCAACCGTACGTCCCTTGCGTCCCCAACCGTACGTCCCATGCGGCGGCGTGCATTTATACTGTACTTCTTCCACGAATTGGGAATCAAGTTTCTTTGGACCCCATGTAACACTCCAATTGCTATTCGGCACATTTTCAAATACTGTCCAAGGTACAATAGACTGCCAGCAGTATTCCGCTGAGGCAGCGCTTAGAGCACCAGCTGACAACCGTTGACCTCCGTCCATTTCCTCTCCCAGAGCTTATTCTCGGACACCCTTGACATGTGGCTTACGTATTTCGTGCACTCGTCGTCTTCGTGACAGTGACAGGGTTCCTGCCCGATCTGTAGCTCATCATCATCCCTCCCCCCCCCCCTCTCTCTCTCTTCTCACTCATTAGTCAACCCTAGTTCACAATGTTTCATTCATAATTAACACCAATTCTTCAGTAATGGGATAGTGTGTTTCCACAACAGCAAAACATCCCACTAATCGTCATCATCTTTCGGTTGCTGTCGTTGTTCCTTTTTTATTTATTTTCAAGAGTTATATTCAACTGTCTTGTGGTAAAAGAAAAGAAAATGTCATGAACATCGCATAGAAGTATATGCCTTTTCAGGCTAATTCTAAACATTATAACGTGTGTGCCACTTGCAATGTCACAGCGATCGATGATAATCAAATATTTTACTGTGTCCATGTTATTGAAACGCATCACAAATGCCTGAACATAGGCGCTAACTGACGGTCATGCTAACCAGCGTTCTGGAGCAGCTGGTCGGCAGTTGAGTGGAACCTAAATATGTTTTCACATATCTTCGTTTGATTGCCAAGTACCTTCAGAATACTTTCTTTCACTGTAAACATCGAGACCTTAGCGGCGATAACGCGGTGTTACACATAAGAGCCAAGAGCTTTATAATCAGTGCCGCACTAAATGTCCTTGGCCCTCTCTTAAGAAGAAATGTCGATTACGATAAATATATGTAATGTATTCGTATATCCAGCAGTCATTTTACGCCATGAAGCTTTCCTTCGTGTGCTTTGCTTCTTCGCGCTTTTTCTTTTTCTAGCTCAAATCCCTTTCTTTTTTCTTTTTTTTTTTTTTTTTTTCCTTTTCTCCGGTGGCTGTATAGCGGACTGTCGTGAGAGGACCGAATTCTAAAGAAGAGCTTATAGGCTACTGATATACCAGGCCGTTGTTTTGTTCAAATTACTGCGTCTTATGCTTCGTATTAGAAAGCTTTTAAAACTGACAGTGCTTGGTGCTGCTCTGCCTCGATGGTAGAAGCTTGGTGAAGGATGAAAGGGGAAAAATGACTCCGTGATTAAGCGACAAATTATAGCCTCCTCTGCGCGGGTGAGATAAGTTCGGAATATATGTGCACTAAATTTTTTCTTCGCGAATTTTCATCTCGCCAACAGTTTAAACAACCTATCGTGAGGGCTCTATACGTGTGTGCTCTCTTTTTGGGTTCCATAGATTCTCGAAAATAGTGCTTGCTCATAAGACCTGATACTTTCGCCGTCATCTGCGAAATAATAGCTTCAAGGTGCCACTAACACGTCGCATGATTTGTGCACTTCAGCAACAGTTTCCGCTGGACAGTTCACAGCGCTTGATGGCAATATACGCTCTTATAGGACAGAATTGGTCGATATAGGTAGAAGAAACTCAGTAAGATTATTTCCCGCCTCAATAAAAACGCAGTCTCGAAATTCCGACAGAAGCAACACATTTTTGGTCTGCTATCTATGGTGACAGGGCGATCGAACTTCCGTGGAGGTTTCTCAATTAGGATGCGCGTAATATATGCGTTCTTAATTTTTCAAACAAAATCACAGTGGTTACTCATATTCTCGCTTCTCCCATCATCGTCGAAAAAAGGGTATCAGCCATAAGAACACGAATATTCTGAAAAGGAAGAAACTCGGTATCTCACCCCAACCACCCCAAAAGCACTCACTACTCACCACTATTTCTTTTTTGTCTACATGCTCCCATATAGACGACACAAACAAGGTATTATGTGATTATGGGTGTCGTATCCGTCTCTGTGCCCAAATGCAGTTAAGACTGTCATATTTCTTACTATGCGCCAAAGGGGTCTGAGCTTATACTCATGTAGCCAAGAATGCACATTGGTTCTGCATTAAAAAAGAAAAAAAAAAAAGAGAGAGATGGCGAGAGAGAGAGAGAGACAAAGTTACTAAAAAGTGAAAAACTTCGTGTTATCATTGCTTAACCGTCTCACAGATGACTGTCTACAAATGTACTTGTGGCACTAAAGGCAAATAATACAATGAGTTGAACAAACACACGACACCGTAACAAGCCCTCTAGTGGTCGCTTCTGTCAGCTGACACGCATGGTGTCATTAGTCGCTTCCTCTGTGACGTCCTATTATCGTAACACTTGCTAGATTTCAGTTTCTTGGGAGAAACGTTTATGACAATTAAAACTTTTCTTTTTATCGTCTCGATAAACATCTGGCCCTTCATCAGAGATATTGTAAATACTAAAAAGACCAATAGTAGTAAAAGGGTGAGAGCTGGTACATGATAACGTAACATTAGCCTAGTATAATGTGACGTCATTAGGCTAAGAATAAGTGAGTGTTTACAAGTAGAAATCCTTGTATTAGTTACTCTGTCTGCTGAGGAAACTCGTTCTGCCTCACTTGTCCTTCCGATGACTGATTATTGTTTGCACGCCGCACCGTCGTCAAGGTTACTTCACAGCGGTGCAGGTGTGGTGTAACTACAGATACCTTTGTGTCACGTGCAAACCTTAAAACGATTTCGATACCTGCACTTACGCGGAGCTTTCAGAGTACATCTGTGACTGAATCGTCCATAGCAGGAGATATCTATAGGAGAAAGTGGTTAAAATCCCTGGAGAGACCGCACATTTTTCCGCAGTGAAAAGAAGATGACAAAGATAGAACAACTTTAAATGTACAGAAGCACGGTATGATACTTACTAAATTCCGGTCAAACAAGGAAGGCAAGTCGGAAGCAAGACTATGCACAATAATTCCGTTAGTATACTAACAGAAATATTGTAGTTTTCGTTGCGACAGATGCCTACGTTATCTGCAACGTTCCAGCCGTTTCTTACATGCTGTGGACATGAAAGCCACGTGAATATGTTCAGTATGTTTGTCTTTGTTTCTGTCAAAGAATGTTGACCGCTCCAGACTCAGATGGCATCAACACTAAGCCGTACTCGCACGCAACAATGCGCACATACGTAGAATAGTTGATACTAAACAAACCAGCAACAATTATGAACAAATTAAAGATAAAATAAAGGTAGAACGAGTAATAGAACAATTTTTGGTTCTACGAAAATAAACGTTTACAAATTTAATTATCAGTTTTAGTACTGTCACAGAGCAAACGAAACTCCTGAAGTACCCATGGCAGCAGTACAGTCAGGCGGCATCTCTCCCTATACAGAAAGGTTCCTTTTCCACCGTGAGATCTGCCAAAGACAGAAATTCGAAAGCATTGCTCGTGAGGGATGTCCTACATGTGCTTAGGATTTTCTTTTCTGTCACTTCAGTTACTCGACCTATACTGTATATGGTCGCTAACGTCTCCCCCCTCCCCCCCCCTCCCCTTTTTTGTTTAAAAGTGGTTACACAAGTCATGAGTGCGCAACGCGAAGGCAAAATGACGTATTGAGCCAGAGTGATAAGGTCCATTTATATGCATAGCATTCATGCGCTGTCGGGATATGCTATCGCGGAAGTGGAATGCTGAGACAGGACATCCGTTGCCATTAATTTCACTCATTAGTGATTGGCTGGAACATATTGACATCAGTTCCAAGGAAATGTACTCCTGGCTGGTGCTTTGTACGCTGCCATACGACACTTGGAGTTTCTCTTGGAGGAAATAAATTACTGGTAAGTGCGTTTCGACCAAACACTTCGTGTAGTTTAAAAATACATTGGAGAAGCAACGCTTCATCAAACTGAGCAGTCAGTAAACAGAAGTAATGTCTAGCAAGAATAGAATTACAGGATAAAAAAAAAATACTTACTATACCATAGAAATGTCTCTGCTCACGTATGTAGGCCACATTCAAGGCACAGAGTGTACATTAAGCAGTATGATGCAGGTTTAGCTGATCAATCAGCCTGATTGAGACGGGTGTGCCACCACTGTACCAGCACCTTCAGCAATTTCTGTACTCTGTGCATCTCTCTATACTTGGAAAAGCTTGATGGAGGCACAGCATTAAACATGGCCCATTTTAACCGGGATGTCTTGGCTATCATTCTAAATGATAGGAGATGCTGGTAGGCAAAATTATTTGTTTTCCGCGTGGTGGTGCTGGTAATTGTATCGTTGGCTGCTAGTTCCCACATAAAATATTACTTTGCTTTTAGAGTGCGACACATAGCCTCATCCCTCTACTATAGGCGCGACCTCCTATATATCATGCAGTATCCCTGCTTCAGTATGGTCTAGGCACTATAACTTTTGGTGTGACAGACGTACATTGTTGTTGTTGCAGCAACAATAGTCTTCAAATTCAGTTGTGTAAGTCATGCAATTTTTTATTTATTATTTATTTCTCAAAATCAAACTGCAAATCTGCACGCCGCTGGGTGGGAAAATCAAAAACGCAGCACATGTTTCGTAGGCAACACCGCCCGTTCGTACTTGATATCGTTCTTCTTTCTTTCCTTTCATTCTTTCTTAAAAATGCTTCTACTTTTTTTTCCTTAGTCCGCATATAAAAAATTAACGTGTCTCGTACCTTGCAGCAAGTACCAAGGACAAGATTACTTTGCACTCCTGTTCCTGTGCACAGGCTGATTGCGCGGTTACGTGATATTGTACATAATACTTGCACTTGTACATAATACAGGTGGTCATCATGGTATCAGTATTTATTTCATTCCCCCTCCCTCTTTATTTTATGCTCAGCTGTTGAGAACATTTACATTTGTGATCGTACATGGCATACCATACGTCATACGGTGCGTGGGCGATGCAGGCATCCGCTGTCCTCATTATTTGCTATAATGGTTTACGTTTCAATAAACAACGCACTAGCCTTACTCTGTTACATAGGGGATGTGACTCGGTCATTACATACTTTTGCTCCTCCAGGAAAACCGTTGTCTTGTGGTTGTATCCAGATTATAAATCTGGTGAAATCTTTTTCGCAAAAATTTGAAACTATGATGTGTCCTACCTGCTGTAACTTGTAGACCTAAGCCAAACGTCCTGCACGTAAACACAAAATAAAAATAAAAAGAAGCCCACGATGTGGGGCACTAAACGCGGAAGAATAAGTACTATGGATATTCCTATACATGAGCAATGTTTACACATTATGATACAGTCGTAGAACGAGAACCGAAATTCTTTAGACATCTGTATTTCGTTGCTTAGCTCCATAGGTCCGCCAAAGGTATCGTAATGAGAACAGAAATGCAGGAGCCACCACTACAGATAGGCACGGCTAAAGTAACGGTGTCGTGTCGTTAGCGTAATTAATAACGTTACGAGAGGGACCTCGGGCTTCGAACTGCAGCTGTGGCACAAGTGCGCTGCTGTCTCCCTTTCCAGGCTGTTGCTTTCATTTCTTTTCACGTTCTATTTGTTTTTGCCTGAAAGCAATTGGATGACAGCAAGATAAATGGAGCCAACGATACAATGGACAAACGGCACTGTCAGGTACATTATGCTATGCAGATGGACTTAAAACAAGGCTTAAGTGAACTTGAACCAAACGGGTGCTTATATTTCGGTGCATGCAGATTATATTCATTCCCATATGTAGACATATGTGGTCCGCATATTTAGCTGCACGCGCCGCTTTCGTTCAGATAAACAAGCTTTATGAATTCAGTCGCATTTTCCCCTAAAAAAGCAAACAGAAGATTCACGCTCAGCCACGATCGACCGACTACTGTCGATCATGCCGCAAGCTGACTACGTGCTACCCAAGACTACCGTCACTCCGTGACTGCGAAAGTAAAGTCTATGTGATTCTAAGAAACAGAACAAAAAATGATATAAGCATTTGCTCACGTAAGAAACTTTGGTAGTGCCGACGTGTTCCTGGAATTCTTACTGCGGTGACCCAGACAGCTCGATTACATAGCCTGCCATCATAAAATAACCGGCCACCCTATTTTGGCTTTCTTGGCTTATGGAAGACTCATGAGGGCCTAATGAACATGGCTTGATTCTAAACCGTTCACATATCTCGTATTTGTTGGGTGTTTCTACTTTACTGGTTATAAGGAAAGTATGACGCAGTACCGTGACCCGACTCGGAATACAGTCAAAACGAACTCTCGACACAGAGTGGTCTCGAAGTAGTTGGAACATCCGCTAACGAGGCTTTGGTTTATTCATTTCATTAGGCATTGTGCCTTAAACGGATATCTGGGCGTGCTTATTATTCACGATAAACCCTGAGATTGGGAAACAGAAAAACGACACAACAAAAATCTGTCGAGATTTTCGTCGTGTCTTTACTCCTCAATCTCAGAGTTCTTCGTCAACACCAGCTCGCCCGCTTCCTTGTTATGTATATTTGCTAGCATGATTGTTGATCATAGTTTGCAGCTTCCGTGCGAGGCTAATGTTTTAAAGTAGTCTTACGATGAACTCGCATGCAGTTGGTAGGGAGTTGTTTGTAAGTGCAGACTGAACCTCAAAAGCACTACTCCTTGCGGGTGCGCGGATGCACAGGTGCGTACGTGTTCGCACGGCATGATTCATCACACTCGTCAACAATTCAAAGTTGGTTCCTGTAGGCTAGATTGTTGCTGGTAAATATTACCGAGGTGTGTTTGAGCGGTTGTGGCGGAGAATAACAGAGAAGAGTCGAGGAAGACTTTCGAGTGCCAACCTGACGCTACCTTATATGGAAACAAACCTTTCTTTGGGACTAGCTGTGGAAGGGCTTTATCTTATTAACTGGTCTCTGGATAAGCAGACTTTTTCTTTCCCCCTTGCGAACCGAAATGCTGATCTCAAGGAAGAACCGTTTGAGAGCATTGGTACCATCGAAAGAAAAGTGATAGTACTCTTAATGTGGTCTCCAATATAAGAAGATGTTCCCACGAGACCTGTCGAAAACTTTTAGGGTAAAAATAGCCCCCCGCAATATTTTCGTTTTCTCTCTACAGCGCCAGTTTTGTTTTGTTTCGGACGCATCGAGTAATGAGCAGAGAACGAAAGCCTACGATTCATGTAATGGTGTTACCACTATCAATTCGCCTGCACGGCTGGGGCCTCTAGAGTTCGTTGCGTCTCTATGCTGATTTCGCAGAACTGCAACAAACCCTTTATCAGGTCGCTGATGTCGAATTCAGCAGGTGGAGAAATATTATGGGAGTATAATGTAATACAGTATATGTGCAAAGTATGAACTCTTATCAGTATTGTTGTGCAAGTACAAGAAGTTGAGAGTTGAGAAGGTCAGTTACCCGGAGCAGCCGTGCACATTCCCGATTATGCAACTAGCCAAACTTAGTTTCTAACTTACCTAAGCTAGAGTGGTCACCACATTAACATGGCTTTCTCGTTAATTTGTGTTTCCAGCCGATGGGGACGGACAGGTTCTTCACCCATTTCTCAATTTCTGTTATACGTTTGGTCTTTTTTCGTACGCCTCCATACACGAGGCTGCGATATCTTCAGCCGAGACAGCAAAGTACAAGGAGCTAAGTTGTAGGCGTGCGCTTGTCGGCTGTACATTCCATTTTAGTTCCTTGAGCGATTTATGATAGTTAAAACAGTTATAGTTTTTTTTTTTTTTTTTGCACAGTAACATGCTACCTATAGGAAATGGATGGCGATGACTTTTCGGTTGCCGATTATTTCGCTACAACAAAAAGAAAAAAAAATCAAAGAATCAGCACAAGGTGCTCCTATGCTATAATTCGCACTTGCGCCACAGGCAAACGGCATGTAGTCATGAATGAATTTATATTTGTTGTGTATGGCGTTTACTGCGCTGAAAGTGGACGGGGACGCAGTCGAATAGGCCCCGGGAGCGCTTCCCTAGAAGGCTACGCTGGTCCCCGCAGGAAAGAAAGAAAGAAAAAAAAAAAATCCCCCGTTTACGAGCGGCCCATGACGTGAAGGTACTGCTTTGGACACGTGTGTTTGCAACCGCCACGTCGTGGTTAGACTGTCACCTGCTAACTGGATAACAAGCAAAAGGGAGCTGTACCGTTGTCATCCAGTAATGGAGACCGCGTGCAACACAACGATACTACCCCTACAGCCTTCTGGCCCTTGACTCTGCCAGTAGAGTGTCGTTTGACGTCGAACTGACGACTACTTAAAGCGTGTTAAACGCAGTACACATGGATATAATGTATATAAACACTTCTTCATTCACGTCATGTTGCTTTCATGTTGCCATGCTTCAAATGAAATTATTACGAAAATGAATGTCGGCACAATTCACTTCGAAGACGATCCAAAACAGAGGTAATTTTTTTTTACATCGAACGCCATCCAAGTTAAATCTTCGCTGTTCTCTTGTCATTTAATTTCGCGCGTTCTTCCGTGCTTCTGCTGAAGGTATGTTTCAGAACTTTCTCTTTTTCGCTCTCTCTCTCTGACAGGGGTGGGTTCGAAAGCTCTGAATGGACATTCGTTTTGTGGTTTGCATTCCAACAGCATCAGCAGTAACCGCCAGCTTTCGTACAGCTTTCCGACCCGTAACGTGAACTGCTCCATCCTCATCCCACCTTCCAAGCGAAGATGTCACCCGGGTGCAATAGCTGCGACAATTTTCATAAGCAAATGCGGAACCACAGTACAGGATCCCACAGTGCATGCGGGGATGGTATGCATACGGGGACGGTATGCCGCCGAGGCTGGTCATAAATAAAGACAAACATTTAGGTCTAAAGCGCCAGGAGCAATGGAACTGGAAGTTCGGCTCATTTGTGAATTTCTCCAGTTACAGTGCACGCAGTAGGAAATGAATTTTTCATACAAGTATGGCTGTGCTTTGGTATACACCGTAAAGTGGCAACAGTATAGTGCTTGCGGGGGGAAGGAAATTCTAGTTGGTTGATAACGTTTGACCGGCACATTAGCATCCGCTCAGCTATACCAATTCGCGGTTTTAATACGCGTAGCCAGTCCGCGTCCACAATGACGACTGACACTGTACCCGAATCTGTATTCATTGTGCGAAAAACCACTTCCATGTGTCGGTAGTGGAGGCTCTGGTTTGTCCTATTACGACATGTAAGCAGCCGCATTGCTAGGTCATCGACCGTGTATCGCACGCTGGCACAATGGAGCCATCACTCAAATTCCTTGGAGCTGTGCTCGGTGCTCGCTTCGTAGGCAGCATGCGGCTTACGAGTAAACCTGACACTGATACCAGCAATGTATGATTGTGTACAGGTATGCATTCGGATAAAGTGCCTTCTGCGTCGTTCATTACGCAACATCAAGGTCGACCACAGAACTGACCTTGCACTCGGACAGGTATCAAACTGGAACTGCACGGCCGTTCATCATCACGGGATTGGTGTCGTATCGCAGGTAGAGGCATCCCATGTATTCCGTGTGTTGTCTTCTAGCTTTCAGTACAGGGAGTTCCCTTTTCTGTTTATCTTCGTCGCAAACCCTTACGCTACCACAAATGGGTTTATGTGCTGTCGAAAAGGTCAGAATCAGATTAAGCTTCATTTTCCTGCTGGCCTTTCATATGCCGCCCCGAGTTGTCAGAAAGCTTGGCTTCTGGCAAAGAGTTTTGTAAATTTTTCTTGAAAAAGAGTCGCTGGATTTTTTGCCTTTTCTTTATTAGTTGACCCTTGGAAGTTCTGAGGAACTATAATCCCACTAACTGACCTTTTCAAAGCTTGTTTTCACATCTTGTTACATAATGTATCTTGATACAAAGAACTTCTGCTGTTCCCTTTATATTCAGTTTCTGTTAAAACGGACCTCCAAAAATTTATTTTCACCAGGCGATCCATCGTTCATTTTCAATCACATCTGAGCTACATAATTCTTACGTGTTTTAGAATTTAGAATACTGTCTGCTGTTATTTCTGTTAACGAACAATGTTTCGCACAAACCACAAAATGTTTCCAGAGCGTGTTTCAAAGCCTTCCTCTGTGTTATCCGAAATTTACTTAAACATTCTTCATTGCGGAATCATTGTTTTAACTTTTTTTTTTTGTCAGGTCTATGTGACATCATTGTTGAACGTTATGTTCATGAACAACACAACAATAAATGAAGAAGATGATGTGGGTACTATAGGACAACTATAGGGATGATGATGAGATGATACTATAATATTGCCCTCTTTCGTTTTTCGCTAAGTTTTTCGGCTTTCCCGGTTGACAAATTAATTCCATGACGGTCAGCCTGAATGCGACATTGCTTACAGAAAAGCAGTTGACGCAGTTTGTAATGGATGTTTCGTTATTGCATTCGTTTGGTTTGTGTTCTTTATTACGTTTGACGGACGGACCGGTGTTCAAACATAGGCTCTGCTTCCGCCAACTCGGAATTTAGAAAGCATCCAATCGCATATGCTAAATTTTACTGGAGTGGCATTCCACTAATAATGGGAAATAGGTGGTTACTGCACGCAGTTAAATTACTAATTAAATGCCTTGAATAATTAATTGGGACAATAATTGGTGACACAATATTTTTATTGAGGCAAAATTAATTGCGAGTGATTTAGTTAAATTTCTATTTTCACTAATTAGTTACACTAGTAGTATTCGTCAAGCCACGGACACATTTCTTCTGAGTATGAGTTGCGGGACGAGATACGACACAGCGGACCAGACTTTGATCGAAAGCTTGCGCATTTCACTATATTCCACCATGCCAACCTGTCCGAACTCCTGCGTCATATATGAAACATAAACGCGCTGGAAAACTGTGGTCAACGTACCACGTATACCGATAGATCACGTTCATTTTCTCTTGAACAACGGCGCCATTGTCAGTAAAAGAGTAACCACTCCTTAGATGGCCTTGCTTGGACTCACGCGCCTTGTTGAACGGTCGTGTGGCACACACGACCGTCACCGAAACGGCAGTTTCTTGGCTGAAAATATACAGGATAATGACACACGTTCCCTTACTTCCGCCATAAGGGCCTCTTTTGCGGACTTCCTGCAGCCTCCATATTCAAAGTAAACAGAAATCGGTATTGTACGCGACACGAAGAGACACTTCCGTGCTACGCTGAAGTGTCGGGTCTCTTTTCAAAGTTAGTGTTAGAATGAAAGTGCAAATGGTGCATTCCCCCAAAGGTTATCCCGCTGGCTGTAGGCGGTTTATTACTACCATTTTTGACGCACTGAATGTAAGCGTTCATGTTAGCTTTCTGTCGATTGACTCCGTCGATGCACAGTTTGCAGAATGATAATCATCCTTCACTATAGTCGGATCGAGAGAAGGGGGTAGTACCAGAATACTGCCCTAAACACCAACTGACTGGAATATGGGGTTCTTCGGCCTGTGGTCAGTGTTTCCAGTATGACGTCATACCCCTCCTTGCCTTTCGGAAGTACTCGAGTATGCCACTGCGTGCCTTGAATTTCAGTGGACCTGCGAATAGCTGGACTGTTCAGAGAGTGGCAAACTGCCGTGAAGATAACAACAACGCACAGAAGAAAAATTGTGGCAGAACAAGGTACGTGCGACGTCAAAAGTATCTGGATATACTAACAGAGCGTTAAGATTTGGCGGCATCATCGTTTTAGCTGTCTCGTTCCCAGTGTTTCAGCTCGGTAAGTCTGACGTCAGTATGAGCACGTTGAGGAGGTCAGACGTAAACAAACAAGTGATGCTCGTTTACTGCGCTGCAGGGCGCACTGTCAGGAGGCGAGGGTGGCCAAGGCAGTCTCGGACACTGCTCGACCGGACGTCTGTTCCTCCGTCCCCTAATTAAATCCGGACAGTGGCGATTATGCAGAGCAGCCCGCCCACCGCGTGGGGTGCTAATGAAATGCGCGGGCGCATATTGCGCTTGCGCACTGTCGACGAGCGCAGCGCCCCCCCGACGGATGACGCCAGCTAAACACTCACCCACGAGCGAGCGCCGTATACAGGCGCAGCGTTAGCGACCCTCCGGCTTCCTCCCACTGAAGCACGTGTGTACTGCCACGGACTGGCGTCGTGTCCTTCGACAGATCTTCAGCGTGTCGCGGCGATCGACGTGTTGTCGTCGCCCGCGTCTCCTTCTGGTCTACAAGCGCGTGATACGAGCACGCACGCAAACTTGTGCTGCAACTGTGGCTATCCCCGTTATTCGGCGGCGAAGCGCCCTCTCGTGCTGTCCCTGCGTGAGTGATTGTGCCGGGAGCCCTATGTTGTGCATCGGCCAGTTTTGAGTTCAAGCCGTGATATCTAGTTGCAATCAAGGAAGAACTAATTGGACTACCTTCGGTGTGTGGAGGGCTTACGTTCATATGTAAGTATAGTGTCGCCAACTGCTGCACCTTTCGGTCCAGAAGTTGCGTGGCATGTGCTGTCATGAGTTTTGATTTGTGTGACATTAGTTTGACAGAAAAGTTATTGAAATGTGAATTTGACTGAGATTGCTTCTGAGCTGTGTGTATGCCGCGTACGTGCGTGCGTACAGCCCAAAAGCAGTCCCCGTGTGCCATATTCCTGTTCCTAGTCCCTACAGAGATTGAACCGAATTAACGTTACAATGAGCCTCCATGGAGAGCTACCTTCTGCAGCAGTGAGGGTAGGGATAAACGAACATGGTCGGTACCAACACAGTTGACAACTTTGCCGCTACCGCTGCGCGTCTAGTTATCGGCGATTGCTTATATAACAGCGACATCTTTCACGTAATTAGCTGAAAGAATGGGGNTCCCTCTCGCGCTTGCTCTCACTCGCTCCATTTGAATATCCTAATGAGCCCTGGGCAGAGGCTCCCTTCCTCGCTCTTGACGACCAATCAGTTCATTTGGAGCACGTCTGCGTACTCTATCGGATGCTGCCGCTAAAGGTAAATGAGCATCGCTTTCGTTCGTCTCAATAGACTTGAGCTAGTGTACCGTACCTTCCGGTGAAGCCTAATGATATGGATGTGCCTCTGATACCTGCGCTTCACGGTGGTCCTTTTCCCCTATGCGATGAACTCTGGTGTGTCCAGTGGCATATGCCGTCACCCAGAAGCTTACCGGCAAGATTAGCTTCTCATGACAGCGCGATCAATTCAGCAGTATATCGGACGCGCAGAGCATGAGCATTCCAATAGCGCGCCCAGAGGAATATTATCATCCGGGAAGGAACGAACTTGACCAGTTTATGTAGTCTTTTCTTGACACTGTCTTCTAGATGTAAGCTCACAGTAGTCGTACAATATCAGCATGGTCGGTGAATACTCACAACAGTGCTCTCACACGATAATTCGCAGCGTCCGAACGACTGCGCTCTCTCCTCATGTCCGCTGGCCTGGGTCCTCCCCGAATGGATGTGACATGCCTGTGTCTGACCATCACCATCCATTCGCTGCGGCTAGGGCCCAGGAACACGAAAGGTTTGACTGACTGCCAAAAACATCTATACATGGATATGAGCGTTTTCAGTCGAGCAATTTAATGAAAGTTGCGGAAGCTGTCATGATGCGTATGTTTTCACGGCTCTGCGAGTGAAGTATGCGCTAGTAAGCGACAATGGTTGATTGTAGCTTCGAAGTTCACGACTACGTTATATTACCCAAATTATGCGAGCAACTCCACAAATTTCCTTCGTCGTGAGATTATTATGCAATACATCTTTATAGTTTTGTCGGGTCTGCATGGAACTTCTTGTGCCAAGAAGTGTCCCTATGTTCAGCACTCAACAGACCATGCCAATACGCTTGTAAAGTGCACTGTGAGTGAACGGGGGTATTGAACGTTGGCTTTCGGATAGCCTCCTTGTACAGCCCTCTTCGAGCTGAACGCCGTGTGATGAAGAAGAGTCTCCGAACAAAGAGGAAACAGAAAGGGGGCGCAACACAGATTTTATCAACGGTAACCTACAGCCCAGAAAGCTCAAAGTTTGGAGGATGGTATGAGAGAGAATAGGATGGTGCGCATGCATAGGGCACTTAACCTTAGAGTTCGTGGAATAGCTTCTTCTTTTTCTGCTTCCTGTTGTGAGGTGTGTGACACTGTAACACTCTTCCAATAAGACCACCTGAAGTTAGTATGGTAATGCTAGCGGTTCTCGGAGTGTTTGAAAAAATCGGAGTTAAGTATAGCTACAACCCAGCTCCTTATTTGAACACGGTTACCATAGGATGAGAAATACAGGTAGTGCGTGCGGCGCACATAGTGTAGCCTTCCGCTTGTCATGACAACGACGTATGCGTCACGTGGATGAAGATTGTGATGAGATGAGCCGAACGTTATGAAAGGGCTTGTTACCCTTCAGAATGTAGAATTAATATTTTGTCTAGCTGCAATTCTTTCTTCATTAGCGCCTCTTACGTCTCCCTGGTGCCCCCTGGCGGTGTCCATTCCCCTGGGTGGCGACTGCCTTAATAGCAGAAGATGGAAGTCGACAATCGGATTGAATTAGCATCTCATTGCTTTAGTCTATTTCGTCTTGCTATGATGAAGTGGGCGACGATGGCGCGGAAGTAATTATCTGTGGAGGGTGCGGATTCTTGTAATTGGGCTCCCTTGCATGTCTCAGCATTTCCACCCCCAGTTTCTGGAGACCCTCATATAATTCCGGCGGAACACTCGAAAAGTAACCCTCCCTGGCCACATGGGTCGGACAGCAGCACTTTGGCAGCACACATCAGAGGCGCATCCTTCCCCAAATGAACAACTCATCAGCAGACGCTATACACTCCCTGCAACCCCTGCTGGACAGAGTGGAGCATCAAATCCCAGTGTCTGAGTGACAAAACGCCCGATGAAAGACAAAGATGCAAAAGATCCATTGAGCTTCCAACAACAATGCCCGATCGCTGCAGCCGAGGGCCAGCGAGGTCGTGCCTGGCTGCCTGTCATGGCTCCGCTGGCTTTTGTCGAAATTGCGATGTTGTTCCTTTATCTTCCTCAGCCGCCCGAACGTGTTAGAATGAACGACGGATGCGGTTTTCGGTTCCCTCCCGCAGGCTGCCGCGGTTATTTTGGGGAACTTTTCTTCTTCCTCTGGCGCTCTATTTCCGTGCTCTTCTCCTTCCTAGCGAGGGGAAAGAGAGCAGAGGATGTTCGTTTCATCCTACACGGATGTTTTCCGTCCTTCTCGCACGCTGCCTCCGCTTTTCGGGCACAAAAACGCACAGACGAGCAAATATAACAAGGGCTCTTTTTGAAGAGGTTTCCGTGAACTTGCGTTGCATCGCTTGCTGTCGCGCCGTGAAAATGACGGAGTCGAGCGATGCCTGGCGAATGCGAAACAGTGGTCGAGGGAACGTCTGGTCGCGCTATACGAGCTTACGAAGCGTGCTGCTCGTGCATGTGTATTCAGCTGGAAGTGCGCCATTCGTATGTGGGTGGGTGGATGGATGGAGGGAGGGGGGGGGGGGGTCGACAAAAGTTCTTTGGACTTATACATCGTGCTCAGACAGAATTTTGAGCAGCCACGCTACAGTGGGAGAAAAAAAAAAAAGTACAGGCTACAAACTTTGACATATTTAGTATGATCACCTTGCTTGACGCGTCAGTGATTGCTGTGATGGCATCTGAGCACGACTTCCGCTGTCGATGAGAAACAATTTTCCCATTCTATGGCGGAGTGCTAAGTCCTCATGGGCTTTTCACATTATTTTTTGACGCGCTATACACGTCGGAGGATTGAAACCGAAAATAAGTATAAATGTAAATATATATTAGGAGAAAAACACGCTAGAATGCAACTACAGTGGCCGTACTTTAAACGCGTTCTTAACAGTTGGCCACAAATGCGAACCGAGTCTGAACGTTGCTAATTCCAAGTCGAGTGTTCCTAGTAAACCCATCAAGTTCGCTGTGATAGGGCCGTGCAAGATAAAATCGAAAACTGTCTGTCAAGAGATTTCAGCTATTTCCTGTTATCAGCCACAGCCATAGTGGCGACTCTCTCTCACGCAATAACTCTTACCATTCTTGACGAATATACGGCTCATTTATCTCTCTAAGGCAGTGTACTCGAGACTGAAACGGCTACGTCATAATGAACATACCACTGCACCTTTCTGTCACGACTGCATCTGCCTTGTTTTCATATAAGCCACAGTGTCGTTATCGCGTTCGAGATTGCCGGATTTCGTGATCGCAATACAACGCTTTGTCCATTGGCTGAAACGTTAAACAGTCCTCGTGGAGCCTAATGTTGTCCAAAGCACGGGCAGACAGCTGACCGTAAAGAGCGGCGGGGGGAAAGACCCACTGGCTTCCGGTGTCTGCAGAGATACAGAGCTCGGTCACTCACACACAAACGCCCAACCATTTCCCTCGCCCTCAGTTGGACTGTCGGTTTTCCCCTTCTGTCTCTCACTTTTGTGGTCAAGGAATCTGGCTTAATTCCCTGTGGGAGCCCACGGTCCGGGCTCTGATTTCTGCGGAGCTGTTCGACGCCTAGAGGAGGCGTTTACGGTGTCGTGGATAGCGACCACCACCCCGCGGCCGTCGCTGCTAATGGGCTCGATAGGACTTTGCAAGTGACATTCGCTGCCAATACCATCAAATTGCCACGGGTTTGATGAGGCCTTTTGTTGGAGGCGTCAAGCTCGCGCCGGCTACGTTTATTTCCCCCGGGAACGCACGCAGGTTGATACTTTATTGCTTATACAATAAAAACCTGGTCAAGTCGCTCTGCAAAGCATAGTCTGCACGTCCTGATGGTGCAACAACAGCTCCACGATGTGGCAGTGCAGAGCCCAAGTGAGGTTGTAAAAAAAAAGAAAAAAATGTAATAAGAATAACGCGAAACCGAAAGGAGCAGAATATTTCGAACTAAGCAGTGAAAGCTAGAATATAAAGAAAAATAAGTAGACACGTGCAGCGTCACAGGACTACGCTTTTTCTTCTTTTTCTTGCATGCTATTCTGTTGCATGAACGTGGTGCAGACATGCTAAATGTTAGCAGCCCCTGCTCTTTTGTTTTCTCGGCATACGTACACACAGCTTTGCACTGCACCTTGTGAAGTTGCGATGACTTCTTAAATGCCAGAGCAGTTCCTCATCGGTCACATCGCTCCCGTGCTATGTAGTCGGTCGAAGTCTACTGTCTCCAGAGCGAACGTTTTATCATTCTGAGCAGATAAAGAAAGCAGATAGCCTGAGAGTTCATTAGAGGTAGTACTGTAAGCATGTGCTCAAGTCGTTTGATAAAGTTGCTATTCTGGTTTCCGAGCGCATAACGCAAGAGGATCATGCGTGGTTCATTAGGGTTTTAGGGGAAAGGAAAAAAGAAGAGAGATCTTGTGAGCGATGCACTGTTTCCAGGTAAGGGTACATATAGAAAATGGTATAGTGCACAGGAAGATCCACTTATGCATCTGGTACACAAAAAGCTTCACACAGTTAGCTATGGCTGTAAATCTCATTGAGATTTATGAATTAGGTATGGTTAGGAGGCTTCTCGCTTATGTACACAAAGTTACAGCATTGGGGTTTGAAAGCATAACTGTGAACGGTAATTTTACTTCATTACGTACTTTCCATACAAATCTTATTTTCAGCGTGATCGATGAAGTTACTGTTATTAAGCTGGTGTTGGTGCAGAGAACGAAAAATGTAGTTAGTGAACTAAATTAGTCTTTTAGACTATTAAATATCCTTCGTTGCCGTATCGCCCAAATAGTACATTGACAGCTATCGCAATAATGATAAGGTACCTTCTATTATAATACGATAAAAAGAATTATGCGCACAATAGGTTCATTGAACAATATCTTTTTGACAGCACAGGCTGCCCTGCCACGTTTGTTCAAAAAGCGAAACAGAATTACTAAAGAATAAAAAAGATTGTTCATGACATGAGAGAGGGCACTAACAACACCGCGCATGCTTAAAAAAAATACACAAAATAAAAATCGACTGCTTGCTCGGCATGTATCCACCGGGAGAACTATTGTAAAGCTTCTGTGCGTTCTTTGTTCCCGACCCCTCAGTCATCAGTCAGAAAGAGAGAACTCGGAGCGGGATACGCTACAGTTCCGAAATGCACGACTCACTAAGAAACGCGGACCTGTGTGAACAGTCCGTTTCTTAAATGAAAATCCTATACAAACCCAGTCTGAAAGAAAAGTAACTCTAAACTCCGCATTCCGTACTTTATCCCCTGCCAGTAGGTTTCCTTAAAAACAGGGAGGCAAAGCTGATACGCATCCGTCGATGCGTGAGCACCAAAAGAGCCGCAAATACCGGAGAATTCCTTTCGAGCAGAGCCCCCGATTGGCCACTCCTTTGTCGACCTTCAAGACCCCATCATTTGTGTGTGGAACAAACACGAGGGGACAGCAAAACAGCGGCAAGAAATCACCTGGTCGCCACTCCCGTCGACAGATGTGGGGATGTCCCTTGTCTTTCTTTCTCCGCCTGGGAACTGGACCCTTCATGCTGACCCCAATACGAGACAACAGAGGTTTGAATCCCCCTAAGAGGTTCGGTTTCCGTACGCTATAGCCCCCCTCTTTGCTTTCCCCTCTCGCGGTCCGTAGACCTGACCTGACCTGACACGAAACAGAGGCTGCTCACCAGCGTGCTTCTTTCATGGCTGGTCAGGACAGGTGACGCAGGTTGAACACCAGGTTCACAACAATGGCCTCCCCGTTTGAGAAGCGAATAGAGAGAAGAATGTCGTGGAAAATGAACGGAATACAAGGCGAAGGGGAAGCCAGGAAAAGAAAAGCGCCTAAGTTCGCAGTGTCTGTGTGCAAGATGCCTGAGCGATGGTTAGGGCAGAGAGATATGGGCTGTGTCAACGTTTGTTTGAACGAATAGATAAGGTTTTTCGAGTGTGCTGCTGCCCAAAAATCATCTGCCGTCGTATTCAACGTCTTCCATGCACTACATACGATAAGTCTTGGAGTGCGGTGATCATTTGTCAGAAACTTCTTTATGAAATATTTATGTGATATCATGGCTTTTATAAAACTTAATGAAAATGTGGTATAACGTAACCTGCTGGAGCTCTGGATTCTACAGATGCAGACATAAACTTTCCGCTGCCTCACGAGTACGAGCGCACTTGAAAGAAATGTATATGGGTGTAATACCGGCGCTGTTCAGAGGAACATCGTAGTACTGTGATGATGACAAAGAACAGGACTGACCAGCTAGCTTTTTAGTTCACGCTTTAGGTTTTTCCGGCTTCCTCAAAATTAGTGGCATGAGAAAAAAACAAATCTCCAGTATGTCTACTAATTGTTCATTACCGGAATCGTTTTACCTATTTCATCTGTACTTCAAAATTCGCGTTTTCGAAACGGGCAGCTCGGGCTATAAGCATGAAAACTGGTTTTAACTTTAACATTTCCAAAGCGACATAAGAATGCGCCGTAACATCAGCGAACTTCGGTGATTTCCGTTTTACATCCTTTCTGTGTATCCACATTTCTCTTCGTTTTCAGTGTGGCTAATTTCTGCGCATCTCAGAAATCAACCGGACTGAAACAGAAGAGAAACCGTGCAAAACAAGAATCACCGAAGGTCGCAGTTCCGCACTCTCACCAGCTCCCGTGGCCGGTTGGCTGCAGTGACGGCCCCACGCCGACACTTTTAGACTGCTCGGGTTGGTCATCCATGCTGATCAGTGGCTGTGCTATCAGGATTTTTTTCCGGGATCTTTCCTATACGACCAAAGGCGTATGCCGGCACACTTCGTTACGAAGTCAACCTAGGACACAACACCACGTTCGAGAAACGTCACATTGATATGGATAACCGCCCAGTACCTTGGATTTGCGTAATTCTTTCCATGATGTGTTTATAAGAGCGGAACTTGGGGCGGCGCAATGGAAACGAGGCATGACGGAAGCGGCGTACAGCCGCTCTATGACACATAGTGTAAACTCGCCCTGAGGAATCTTCGAGACAGAGGCGTCGCGCTTTGATAGAAGCGCGGGCAGCGAACGGCACGTGCAAGCAACATGAGTTGCCACGGGCAGGGGCTGGCTGACGACTCCCGAAATAGATGTTCCGCACTGTAGACGAGGACTAACCCGGAGAGCGAGAGGAGCGGCGGCGCGGAGGGAGATAAATAACAATAATAACAGTAATAATAAAAAAAGAACTGCTAAGTGAAAGGCTTCTAAACACTGCGACTTCTTCATTAGCGAATCAAAACAAATCGGCCCTTACCGCACATCCTCTGTCGCCAGATGTCAAGATCACAAATCTGGTTTGTTTTTCTTAGCACCTTTCGTTTGCTCTTCTTACGATGGCCTGGCGGCATGAGGTGCCCCTTATAGCCTCATGCGAATGGACCTTCGTATTTGGTTTATGAATTCTCGTTATCTCTTCGTGCATATCTTTCGACATAGACCGATAATACTGGCATCGCCCCAAGCGGCACAATGTACTGAAACTCGGGTGCAATAGGGGTGGACGGATGGATCAAGGTTGCTTTTGAAGTTCGCGGCACGTCAGAAAGACAGCGACAAAAAGATAAGACACCTGACGACCACCCCTATTACACCCGACTTTCAGTACATTGTGCCGCTTGGGGCAGTGCAGCCTTTTCCCCTGTGAGAAGGCCACGCATACTCGCTGGAGGTGCTATACCAGCCAAGTTTCTTTTTCACGCAGCGCCACCTATGTAGACGTAGAGATAACATAAGATACATTGCAGAGTTTGTCCCATAACACGCCCAGATGCGTATAATCACTGGTATCGTATTACATTGCTAACATCGACAAAAAAAAAAAAAGGGGAAAAATGGAATGTAGTACTTAGAAACAGATACGTGAGACAGGCGCCCAGAACACATTTGTGTGATCTGTCAATCACGTCAGTAAAGAATATGTCCCTATAGAATATGTACTTTGTAGCGTTCTGTTATACTTAGACCAGATTTTCCTTCAGCTTCGTCTTCTTCGTTTGCTCCTCGTGGAGGTCGCCGATAAATGAGAAAGTAGGAGACCAGAAGACGCGCGTGTACCTTCGTTGCCGTTTCATTCCTCCCTAGACGTGTGATTTCACTCCGTTATCTTGGATTCTAGTCATTTTCTGTTGACGTCACTTTGTTTCCGGGGGACAATTTTAAAATCCCAGGCAGCGGTCCTGATTGGATTAATTCCGATTGGCGCCAGTTTCCGTAACGAAAGCAACAGCCACCCCCCGTTATTTCCTTTTTTTTTCTCTCTCTCTCATCGTGTCGTGTCCCCTGTGTCACAGCCGTGCGCTCATATAGAGAAGGATAGATTCGCATATCCGAGGCGGCCCGTATTTTCTCCTAAATTGGAGGGTAGGATCGTTTTCAGAGAAAATACACGTTCAACCCAAGCAAGACGGGGGATTTTGATTTCGATTTCTGCAGCCATTCGCTGCGCATGGTGATAGATAGAAAAGCAATCGACTATAGATTTTCATCTGGACGTTTTTTTTTTATATGTTTTCACGATAGTTGTAAGAAAAATAATGGCGTAATTGAGGAGCTGGAGCTTTCTCGTTGTCGGTGTTGCGTTATACTCGGTTGCATGCTCAGGCTGATTACAACATGGAGTTGAGATTCAGGAGCTCAGCCGTGTGTATATGTTTCTGCGTGCTACAGTTACTGCTTCCGCGTACGACCATTGCTTTCGTTATGAGCAAAACAACAACAACAACAACAACAACAACAAAAAAATCTAATTTGCTATATTCGGCCTGCATAGAGAACAGGTGAAGTAGCCCTGTAGTAAAATTACTGATAAGAAGTGGATGCTGAGCATCTTCTGTGCGTGACAACCTTTCAAGCTTCAAACCATGCACAGTCACTGCGATGTGAAGGAAAATGCTTCTGGAACGTCACTGTGGAGCAGAAAGAATCTAAGCACAGCTACAAAGTTGCAAACTGGGATGACATTGGAACTGCCTTTGTCATCAATTATAATCATGCTCTTTCTGAACTAAGATCCCATTTACAATACTTAGGGACACTAGACGGCGTCTTTTCAAAGCATTCTCAAAAGTATTTTCAGATCTCGAAATCATCACGCGCAGTTCGAACAGATTAGCTCAAGATTTTGGTCAACCAGGCATGCGCTATATCCTTGTATCCATCAAGCCGCAGAACAAACGACTTGCGACCAGCAGGCTGCCAGACAATACTTTATTAACAAGCGCACAACGCTTTCAACTTTTTTTTTTTTTTTTTTCAAGTATAGGCGATGCTCGTACGTTTCTAAAACTACACACAGATATGGCGCGTGCATGGTCTAGTATCAGCAACTGATACACTTAATACAACCTATATGACAGCACAAAGACGTACTTTCTTCGCTAACCTTCCATCGTGTGCGTGATGACAATAAAACTGGCCAGCGTACGGGTTTGAGCTGTTCTGATAAATGTTCATGGTGGCCAAATTTTGCTTTTCCTTTTATGTTTGGCAGTTTGCGTTCCTAACATTGAGCTATCATATTTACAAGAACAAGCGTCCTCTACCGCAGCGTATAGCGTGTCTACCCTGCCCCATGGTGTACTGATCGTATATTGTGAATGTGAAGTATACAGAAATGCCTACTTGCGCTCGCGGCACACGCCGTGCGCCCCGTGTGGGGCGTATCACCGTTATGCAGAAAGATGCGGCCAGCTTCGAAGCGCAAACGTTAGACCACGTTATGTTCGACGTTCGGCTTCGACGCTGGGGGCTTACGTCATCTTGAAGCGTTCACATGCAAGAATTTCGATATGGCGTTGTGTGTCCCTTGTTTGTGCTCGAGTTTCAGTGTGTTCGTTTCGTTCGTGTGGCTATACTCGGACTTGTAAACTTTGAAACTCTTTCAGCAGCTACCTTATCGCCATCCCATTTTATCAAAGCTCTTTGCCATAGCGAAATAGCGAGTTAAGGCTGACTAGAAGTACCGACGCCGCAAGTACATCGGTCTCATCGTTAAAAATCATTGTATTTTCTCTCCAAATTTCCTGCCACTTTCGTTGTTCAGTTCCCCACGGATGATTTCAGTCGTCAATATGTACCAACCAACCAATATCGCAAACAACTTCGCAACAACAGTTAATAAGAGAACTTTTTTTTTTTTTTTTTTTTGTAACAGAACCTTGGCACCTGGCCGTAAATAGACCGACGACGGGTATATAGATCCGCTGAGAAAGAATATTTACCTGTCCCGTGTACCTAAACACTGATCTCGGCTGAAGTAACTCCGCAGAAAGTCGCTAAGGGCATATCCCAAGCGGCACAATGTACTGAAACTCGGGTGCAATAGGGGTAGACGGATGGATCAAGGTTGCTTTTGAAGTTCGCGGCACGTCAGAAAGACAGCGACAAAAAGATAAGACAACTGACGACCACCCCTATTGCACCCGACTTTCAGTATGTTGTGCCGCTTGGAATGTTATCGCCTCTGAATACCCACTGAACTTGAGGCGTTACTCAACCCATGGGTACGATCTATGCTTGCCATACGACTGCCTGTGATCTCAATTTCGTATTTATAGTTCGCGTCATGACTTCGAGACAACTGTAATCATGAGCGGTGCTACATAGTGGTCTATATACGGCCGCCCTGGTTCTTTAATGTGCGCCGAAATTCCAACACCTTTACATTGTACAGTTTCCCTACGGAAAATTCGCAAAGCAAGTTATGTGTTATTGCCGCAGTGTTGGTATGTTCGACCCTAGGTCGGACCCACAACCTTGGGATCGGAAGGCAAACACTTAGCAATCGGGGCCATTATCTCAGGTTTGTGCCCATAGGATACCATGTTAACTCTTTGTCGGCCGAGAGGTGCGAACGTGCGGTAATACAGGAAAACTGATGATATACCAACCCTATAATCATACGGACATCGGTACACGTTTTTTTCGTTTTTTTTTTTTTTTTATTTGACTAAAAGCTTTCATGTAGTCTTATGCAGCGCAATTTCTACATGCCCCTTGTACACAACGAAGACTTTGATCTGATTTGAAGCTATTACTCAAAAATGAGCAAAAAATAAAGAAAGACAGTGTAGGCTATAACATATTCATACTTGATCGCTGTGCCTACTGGAAAAGGCTGTTCCATTTCACGTCTTGAATCTGAGTGTTCGGAAGATAAATGGAAGTTGTGACTTACATTCAGTCAGTGAGTTTTCACTTGCGTCCTGATATTTGAGTACTTCTTTCTCTTTTTTTTTTTTTTTTTTCTCTCCTTTTGAGGTCTCGTAAATTTCATCGAATTTTCGTACACTTGTGGCACTTTGTACTCTTACGGTTCTAACTGTGTTTTCGCTATGCGTGGTAAGTAGCTTGACTCTACTGTGGTCTTGGTGCCTTACTGGTTATTACTGAGCTGCGCGTGAGGACCGCGAAGCAGCAGTGAATATGAGGGGTCTATGCATGGGGGAACAGAGCAAGAGAGGACAGCGGGGAGATGAAGACTGGAGCGGGTGAATATGTGTGCTTAGCCGACTTCAGCTGGAAACTTTGCGATAGATCTCCTAGCGGTGTAAAACCGGAATAACTTCTGACAGAATGACCTTGAGTAGGATTCGAGCTTCCTACACTCCAAAAAGAGAACTTCACCAGATAACCCTGCAGTAACCAATCATCGATCGGACCAATCATTCACCAATCTTTCACCAATCTTTCACGCGCCCTATACGTGAGAAACGATATGGTCGTTCGCCTTTTCTGTCACGCTTAGCATAAGATTGTAGCATTTAGCATGTAGTTTCCAGCGTATAGCACAACTCAGAGAAAATTATGAACGAGCGAAAACGAGAGAAAAAAAAAAAAATTGTCAGGTGCCCTGAGGCAATTTATGCGTACTTATGAGGGAAGTCCTCGACTTACGGACGAAGGTGAAAGGGCTTCAGGTGAAATGTAAGCAACCGGAAACAGTGGAGACGGTATTTATATGAGAGACATTCGTTCGTTATCGTTGGTCACGCTTTTCTTTGTGAATGCATTCACCAAGCAATCCTCCTCAACACGCCTGACATGCAGTTATCTAGAAATTGCAAACGACAACCTGCTGGAATAGAAGTGGCAGACAGACCGTACGTGTAACACATATAGCACCATTATTGCACCATTATTGCGTCATTATTGCTGGAAAGGATCTTTCTAGACGTTGGTGTCCTCCATGAAATTTCTCCCTGGTTGTAATGTGGCAGCGCTACGTTTAGCTACAGCAGTGCTCTTGTAGGCGATGACTTTGATTTCATAGCCCTTACTTATCCCCTGTTTTAAAAGAAAATTATATGGTGGAGCCTAAGCTTTGCTAGCTGTCCCGGACGGGCAATTTTGAAAGTCGCTGGTCGTTGTTACTATACATTCGTCTTAGGTTTATCATATATTGCGTGCAACGGCATTTTATTTTTCTACTTTTGCTTTAAGCCTGCAGGCTTCACGCATGCATGTTGACATATATTGTGCATTTTTATTCTCTTTGTTCGCGGGCAGGTGATGTCTCACCCGAGGATTTGGTCGACTTGTAAAACAAATCCGAAAATCCCGTGTGTAGAAATCTCTGAAAGGGAAACTGGACGAATCGCGGAAGGATGTCGTTCAGCATGGCGCAATTGAAGGCGGCTTCTTCTCTTTCGGCGTATCTCTATGGCCATATTTCGGGGGGCTAAATACAGGCAGAAGTGGTGGCGACCGGCGAAGGGAACTGCTGCTCCCTCTAAGAAGAGAAATTCATTTGGCGTGCTGTGAGGGCGATCGATGAGAAGCCCCGCGGTTTCCCCAGCCGCCATAATTTCCACACACGCCGGATAATTATGTAACCTTTTCGGCGGCGGCGCTTCCTGCGTTGTTTCCTCTCCTCAGCGTCCGGTGATCTGGACGCATCGGCAGCCGCCTCTCTTTCCCTTATGGAAGCAGACTTCTTCCGCAAATGCGTGCTTCCCGCTTGGCTGCTAGAAAGGAAACACAGGAATGCCTTCTTTGTCGGCCTCTGCTATGGTGTCGCTATATTGCACACCCACAGACCGCCGCCAATCATTCCGTGGCCATCTCAGCTACTGTTGCCAAGTTCATAGCGCTATTTGGTTGGCTACTGCAATGCTGTGCTGTTCACGGTTGGCGAGCCTTATATAGCTATTTTTGTTACGTTGCTAAATAAAAGTTTCGGGGCGGTATAATAGTGTGTTGCATACCCAATAGCGGCCACATAATGACGCTTGGAGACTGTATGAAGATGTGATCTCACAACACAGCTTCACAGCATGTCATGCAGTGGAGTACTCATTTACAGTAGGGGTTCCATATTGTCTAGCAATACAACTGGACCAGTGAAAAGTTCATGGGGGTGTTCAGAATTTTCTATTAGGATCAAGCAGCAGTAATCCTGTCAAAAGTATTTCGTGCTACCTATCGACTTTGAAATTGCATGTTACACTACGTCAGAGGAACAGCTGGAAGTGTTGTGCTGAGCTTGGTACACACATCCATTTAGCACCTTCCAGGAAAAAATTCCTTTCTTGTATTTCACACTGTTCGCTGTATACAAGACTGCTTCCTCTGTAAATATGCGCGCTCTCGATCTCGGTACTAAGAGCACGCCCTAATAGTTATTATGATTTCTTCATTTTACATCTGATATAAAAACTCTGTAGCCTCAGTGGTTTACTAGTTAAAAGGAATGACGGTCCCTCTTGATGTCAAAATTGGCGTTTGAACCCCAACTTGAAAGTCGCAACCGAAAACCGCAACCGAAAACGAGTCATCTTTCCTGATTATGTCAAAACGGGCACTTTTTAATGGCAGGTGTATAATTAATTACATAAAACTCCTAACTCGAATTCTGCAATAGAAAGTTACATCAAGCGAATAGTAGGATACCCATGCATTTTGGGCGAACGTGATAGTCTAAGGTTTGTTCTGTACGTGATACCCAAGGTATAAAAAAATGGTCGTTCGAATCGCCACAGTCACAGTAAGGGGTCCACTCATCCGTCGGTCTATACAATGTATACTCATAAGAGGAACTATACTTCGAGGAAAGACGATATACTTTCGACTCACGCCTACGATGATGGAACATCTTAGGAATGAATGACTCTACCTCATCGTCTTCCTTCATAACGCATTACACTAAGCAGGGCGTAAAATTCAGAGCGTGTTATAAATTCTGCACGTCGGGTGACTAAAAGCTCTCGCATCGAAGCCGTTGCAGACATGTACGTCGCCGCTCAGTTCTCAACATGCCTGCAAGAATATCAGGCGTGGTGCAGAGTTAGCCCATGACTTTTACGGTGCATCTATAAGGTGTAGCGTAAAAGAGATGTCAAACATATGGCAACTATTCTGCCAAGTTTTCCCCGTTTCAGTGTGCTTTCCTTGTAAATTGCCCCCACTCTCCCCTCGCTTAACCATCGTGTCGTTGCTAAGTGCCGCTCTGTACAAGTTACTCACATACAGCAGTATTATTGAAGACGGTGAAATGCCGCCACGAGATGCTGGCTGAATCTTAGTAAGCGAAAAATGACCGAAATTTTGTACAGTTCGCACGTCAAGCAGTTCATGTCTACATCTCCCTGATTCACTTGAATTGCACCAATGAACCAGTAGCCCAGTTCCTGCACAAACGTTATTCAACAGGTGACATCCGAGTGAAGAGCCCTCTAGGTACGGACGTTTAGCCTGTATATAAATAGGGTCGTCCTCTTGTCTTCGGAGCACATTCGGCAGCCTTTCAGTCGTTTCTTCATGGAGAAGTGTTTCTTTCGATGCATCTCACCTTCATATTATCTCCGTATTATGCGCTTGTGTGCTTGCACCTCTCCAAAGGCACGGAAAGAACGAAGTCAAGGAAAGAAAACGAAATCTTTTTTGCATATTTGCATAGAAAACCAGACCTTTATGTATATTTATTGCGGTGGCTTTCTTCCTTTCTCCCCCTCTCTCTCTCCTTTTCTCGTGCGTTTGGGGTGGTTTCTTTCAACCCTTTTAGATGTCTATTCACCGAAGCACCGATTTTATTTTGAGGGCTCAGCTTCGCCCGACGCTTTTGAACTCCTTTTGCCGTCGCCAATGACGGATCTCATGCAGATCCTTGTTACAAGATTTGCAAACATTGTGCCTTGAACTGCATTGTTTCCTCTTGTCACGGATTTCGGCCGGGCTTATATTCTTTCCTGGGTCGTTCTCCTTCTGTAAATGCAGCATGAGAGCTGTAAAGGAGAAACGGATATTTCATTCCTGTTTCTTACAGGGCATGTGGCGTCATGATTTTAGAGCTCAGTGACGGCTCTCCAAGGCACCTTCTTTTTCTTCTTCTATCACCAGCTATCGCCTAAATTGACAGTGCGTTGTCTTCTTCTTCTTTACACCGAAAGAGGTGCTCTCTCCTATTCGCATCTTGTTTTTCTTTCTTTCTCTGGACGTATCTGTTAGCCGAAACGTCTTGCAGACAACTTTGGCTTGTGGTTATCCGCAGCTCTGTGTTCATCCTATCGTATTTGGCTCGAACCGCTCATTTCCGGCAGCCCCATTGAGCAATGTTTTCATTTATATTATAGATTCTTTTGAGATAGATTCGAGTGGATGGAGCTGTTTCAGTGGTATGTGGATGGTGGTTGGGATGTATTGAGACGCGGCACCTGCTTAGTATTCCCGAAAATCTGTGAAACGGCAGTAAGGGAATTCTTTGTTGCATGCCCGCGCTTTATATTTCGTAGTGGGTAGTTCACGAAAGTCAGACGCGAGACTAGTTTCGTCCGTTACTCCGCCTGTGTTTCCCCGTGCAGCACGTCACCTATGCCGGGCACATATCTCAGCTAATGTTCTGCGTGAATCATAAACCTTTGATGACATCGAGGACATTACAATAGGGGATACGCTTGCAACGTTTATATTCGCTCCAACCGTCTCTTCCTTGCTTAGCTTGTGTAGTTTCCATACCGCAAGCGTGCCCATCTTCCGATGCGGGCAGGGCTTCAGAGTGATCGATGCGCACGTTGCTTTCGTTGACCTAGGATACAGCAGTCTTCGAGCATGTATATTGAATAGCTTGCTCACGTTTGAACGCTCCTCCAGGGTTATGTGTATTGTTCAAAAACAGATATAAGGATATTCCCCCCCAGCTTGAAATAAATGAGGCGTTACACTGGCTGGCTGAACGTAATGCTTTCCTTATTCCGAGATCCCTTCTGGCCAGTAATGTCTCTCTGATGAACGTGATGGAGGGTACAGTTGCCAACAGCTCTTGTGGGTTGGGCCACATGGCGACCTGCGCTGACCAGTAAGCGCGCACGCCGCTCACTTAACAACTGGTTGCTGAGCACGATTTCAGAGTCCTTTGTTTGGGCTGAATATGTGATTAGTCGCAGCCAGCACGGTGGGATGGGTGCCGTAACCTTCCAAGCGTGGCGTGTTCATTTTCATAAACAGAGTACCCTTCTTCTCTCCCCCTGCTTGCGTCATTGTCGAGTCACACCTCACGCTCCGCCTCCGCGACGGTGCGAGAGGAACCAATCAGGGCTCTTGATGAGGAAACGCAATCAAGGCAAAAGGTGATCAAGGGAGAGCGCCCGCTCGCTCCTTTAAATTAAGAGTTGCGACGCCCCCTGTGAGCTAGGCTTTCCTGTTCGACCTTTCTCCTCGCCCTCTTAATTTTCGCCCTTCTTCTCCAGTAATCGATGCAAGCGGCACGGTTTGCGCATTCGAGCACTTTTGGACGAATTTATTTTGTCCAGCAGGATTAACGAGCAGGCTTTGAACGCGGGGGCGTTCGATATATGACCTTCGGTGCCATACTCCTTGCTTTTGGCTCCTGCTTTTGAGCCATAAAGAAAACAGAAAGCTACAGGAACAGGAGCCTCTCCACTTGATCATTCAATGGAATAGTGCTCAGGACCTAACAAAAGCAAGGACAGACTGTTAAGAAAGCAAAAAAAAAAAAAAAAAGTCGCCAGCAAACAGCTGTGCTACGAACTGCATTCGGCTTCGTAATTAACGAAAAGGCCCAACCTGTTTGTTCTCCAGCAAATAAATATGGAACACAAAACAAAACAGGCGTGAAATCTGTTCACAGCATCTTGTAACTTCAATCGTAAATTTAAGAGCCCTCCTCTCTTTGTCTTTCCTTACCGAAACTAAAGGGAGGTTTCTGTGCATTGTAATCTGCCTGAATGTCCTGCAGTGGCTACCACACAGGAGCGCCTTGTTTATTTCCTTATGTGATAACATTACTTGTTACTTAGTGGACATTTTCAGATCACGTATGTTTTTTTTTTTTTTTGAAAATGCATGGAGCATTTAAAGTAATCACAAAGAAACCTGTGAGCGAGGTTACCCTTTCCGCGCAAGCCTTTTAAACCTGATGAGTGGTTTTGCCTCTCTGTTACGTGCCTTGGATCTACGTGTTTCCCTGTGTTATATCTTATTAAGCACCTGACACGTTTCGTGAATTTCGTTAAAACAAGAAATACAGGCTTTTACTTAGCATTAGTAATATTTTTCTTTTAAATACCGAAAGCTTGCGTGCGTGCCATAGGTTAAAAGATTCCTCCAACGTACATAGGAAAGGAACTCTGTAAGATATCGACCCGGACGCCGCTTCCCATCCGTAAACAATCCAGATTACGATCGAAAGTAACGTTTGTAGTACACGTCGCACGATCCGTTCCTGATTAAGAATTCCGTCTAAGTTCAGACGTCCTCAATTACATAACCTAACAAGAGATCACGTCGGAGATACTCCGCAGCAACGCAGGGGCTACCAGACTACAATGACCGGTGCGTTTATTAACTAAAACATTAAAATGCAACTCATTCCTGTTTCTGTAATATTTCTGTGAGGGGGTTGTTAGTGGGAGTAGAAAAGAGTTAGTCTCTGTATAGTTTAGGTCTGGCTTTGTTCTATGTTCGTCTCATCTTTTGTACGCGTCTGTGGCTCCTGGAGCACTAGTATCGATAAACTAATATTGTTAAATGTGACCACGTGATGGATTTAGGGGTAATAGCAGAACTCATGAAGAGGACAGCACACATTTGGAAAGTTTTAGGATTAGGACTATATGTTCAGCACAAGTGCCAGCTACAGGCTTGACCTTTTGATGTTTCTCCCTTTACGCAAGGCCGAGACTTCAATAAATAGAGTAACGTGTATTGGACGCGGTTGTCCGAAATCGCCAGCTCGGGTTTAACGATCCCCTACCGGCGTGGTCGCAAGCTAGCGAGCTGAATCGATGTCGTCTGCGAGGGTAGGCCGCCTTCTACAGAAATCCATTCGAGCCTGTACGCCACTAGCCCACTGTCACGGCGATAGGGAATCGTTAGCGCATGAGTTGCTGATTGCAGACAAGTGTGTCGGATACAGTACGATAAAGATAGCACATAGCTTAACCCACGTCGAGCAAAGAACTGGAACAGTAGGGTCAGACTCATTGACTCGTGTCCTGTAGGAGGCAAAGTGGCGCATGACTCTTTTCGTCTGGCCAAGTTGAAATCTCCGCACTGCTAACGTATTCTATTTGCTTAGATATTCCTCTTAAATACGGTCTCATTCAAAGAGCATATTTAAGTATAGCCAGCCTTGTTTTACTTTCCGAGAGGATGAAAGAACCCGCGGATGTTCTTAGTGTCTCTAATGAGATGTGGAGTTGGAATGGGGAGGCGAGAAGGAATCGTAAGAAAACGGCCTGAGACAATGAGCGCCCATTCCAGTTTAGCTATTTGCCTCTCCCACCCATGTTTCTGCCCTCTCCCTCGCTTCATTTCTTCTTCTTTTCCCTTTTCTTTTTTCCATCAAGCACTCTAAAAGCACGCTTCTTCCTTTTCTTCCGGGAAATTTCCAAACAGGGCCTATGTCGCCTAATGTCTCTCGCTATTATCGCCTCATTAATTCGAAAAAGTCCCTCTCTTCGTCCACAGACGCCTGCATGGCAAGGAAATGGCTGGTGCTAGACTGCGGAGGATTAAAGAAGCCCTGGGATTAGTGCTCAAATACACGTAAACCTACAACACAGGACGGTTGTCCCAAAGTGAGTCATTAATGCTTGCGCTGCAGCCATGCTACACTTCGTTGGCTTCTCGGTTGTCTTCCGCTTTTGCAATAGGTTCAACGAGACTGGGACAAGCTGGGTAGCGGAGAACCTTTATTCACCGACACGGGTTGCCCCGGGAACAGTTTAGTTTGTGTTATGCTTTGCGGCAAAGGCACCACTACGAGGCAAATACGAGTACTATATACAATACTACTATACGAGTAGTATTGTAACTTGTGACTCATGCTATACAGAAGACGACTATTGGCGTACTCCTTGTGGTGCTGACGATGCCGTTTCAGTGTAATCGACCTCGCCAAGAGCGAGCAGGGTCACGACAAACTCAGGGGGAATAGATACGTCGTGGACCGACTTCAGAAGGAACTATGTTGACATCCGGGTTTGATCGTAAGGGGGAAATCCACTGTTTCTTTCTTATCTCGCTCCCCCCTCGGGTTTTAAGGACATGATACTTTCAAAGCATTAAATTGAATAGTACAGGGTGTCCCCGCTCGCATACACATATTTTTTATATGATGATAAAATAGATGCAATCATTAAAGGATTGCTCATAATGAAAGGCGTAGAAATACGTATTGTACAAGAATTGTCTATAAGAGCCAGTTCGTGGTCTAACGTTCCCTTAACGCTAGGGTAGCTGTCTAGGAACCTGGACTCTGTGATGATGTGGACAGAGGCACACAGCTCCCTCCAGCTATACTAATTATTCTATCCCGTCGAGTACTCGCAACACGCTATGTACAAAATTCAGTTGATTCAATTCGCTCGCGTAAGAGGCGCTCGTGCTCTTTATTTCTGGTGCGTCCACGTTGACTGGGGGCGTCCTGTCTCCAAAGACAGGGTCATTTGAAAGCGCAGGTCTTTTCTCTTTGTCCAGACCTTTGACTGATTTTTCTACCCAGTTGCGTTCTTTACTTTAACGCGGAAAGCTGAATCGGTGAATGTTGCTTCAATGACTTCTTCCTGCCAGTCTTCGGTCAGTGAGCGTCAGCTCTTTTTATCTTTTATATCTGACATCTGGCCATTTGAAATTTGGCTTATAATACATGTGACATTGTGTTAGCACGCGTAAACCAATAGGAAAAGAGGGAATGGTGTTGGCAGATAGTTCGTTCATTGGTGCTGTGCGAAGTATTGTCACTTGGCATAGGTGCAATACCGCGAAGATGTCAAAGTACCACGTGAAAAGACGAGGACTACGCCATATAAGCGCGCTGCAATGTATTCGGGTTGTCTGTCTTTCTGAAGTAATGGATTCATTGATTTAATCTATTTAATCTACCACCAAAGAGTTTTCTTTCACTTTTCGAGAAATGACCTGTAAGGGGGAAATATGATACGTCAGGACTCTGGTCTACACGCTATGGTGTACCAGAACACAGAGGTTCACAGCGACGTAACGATGGCGGACTCAGCGGAATAGGATATCATTATCGGATTATGTCTATTTTCTCTCTCTCCTCCATTGCAGTCAACTGCCAAGTGGTGGTAGGTCGCATAGTAACTAAGTACCGGAAGGGAGGTGGCTTCGTCGTCTTGAAACAGCAAATGCTGTTATTCAGTTGAGGTCTAAACTAAGAGCGTAGCGATATGTCAAAGAACTCTCCAAATGACCGCAGAAGCAATATTAGTAAAGTGCAACTACTGCGAGCTTGATGAGTGCGGCTGGCTGACAACTCAGCAGTGATATCATTTATTTCCAGATAAGGAAAGTACGAGTTGTAATAACTAAGCATATAGTATATGGCGTTTCCGACTGCCCGTTCTTAATCTTAATATCCCGCCGATCGAAGTCTTCATGACCCCTCGCCGAGGCTCGCATTACAGTGTTCCTCACGCCCGCCCTTTCTCACTTCTATATATCTCTATGTATATGGCCGAGAATAATTGTATATGGCTCTTCTATGTGTATACATCTACATTCTTCCGCCAGAGGACATCTTCGTAGCGATTGATCCGTTTCTTTTTCTCTTGTCGTTGCCAAAGTTTAAGCCTGGTGAAGCGGGAGGCAGACTCCTTAATTAATTTTAATTTCGCTTGTTGCTGTGCGCCTGCGAGTGCCGCATGAAAAAGAAGGGCGACGTCTGTTACGCATGCGCAGCCAAGATCACGTGACTAGCGGTTGCCGAATAGCAGTCTCCATTCCGTTTGCCAGCCGTGATTTAGGGGCGGCTCCCAATATTAGGGAGCCGCGATGACAGGTACTTTAATTAACGCTGCTTGCGTAAGGGCCGGCTTATTGAACGCCATGCTGTTTCAACTTTCTTTCATGGAACGAAAGTCTTCTTTCTGTCTTTAGTTTGCTTTATCTGTCCCCTTATTGGGTCCCAGTCTTTTTCTGTTCCATGTCGAGCAGATACTGTACGTCGCATTCTTCTTATAACGATGCCCAAACAAGAAGGGCAAACGCTTATTACTATCCTATGAGGTTCCGCAGAAAAGGAGTATTTTTTTGCAATATTTCGAATCCTAATAAATGTCCTTATACGCCTGATATCTAATGTTAAAAGGAGCGTCCAGAAACTATATGCAGTACTAAACACATAACACTCTTACCAACCTGTAGTTATCATCTGCATCAGAATGAAATTTTAGCAGATACGCCATTCAATTTTCTACTTAAAAGGCTCCCAGAAAAGCGCATTGCCATGAATACGCTCAAGTAGTAGCACAGCTGCTATGTAAAGGGTGCATCGCCGCATGTTAGTGAACATTGCAGAGAAGCCGCCTTTACGTAGGTTAACAAGATTATGGCGCGAGAACAAAGTGGTGTATGGAGTCGAAGAACCATAAGAAATAGAAATAAAAACAGTATGGTTTAAGATGACGTGACTTAATATAGGTTGTTGTTGGCCTTAAGAAGGCATCCACCTGGGCTCTCCCGAGTTCAAGAGCATCAAACTCCGCATGCATAGGCGACCGTAGAACTGATGGAAGTATTCCTAAAGCGTACACGAAAAGCTGCGTAGAAACGCAACTGTGCGTCTATGAAAAGATATCTAATCCCTGCTTGGCCCTTCGCAAGGTCACGTGGGCGGACGGCAAGCAGCGCCCTCCTAGAGGAACGTGAATTACGAGCTCGATTAAAAAAGAAAAAGAAACGTTGAAAGGGTTGTTATCCACATGGAGGCTGGCACGCGAGGAGTTTGTTTCCATTCTCTCCCCTTTTTTTACCCTTCCTGCAGCGGGACATTTTATTTCTATTTCTACTTTATTATTTGGCTGGAGGGTCCTCATGACCCACTTTTCGGCACCCCTCCCGAACGCATCTGTGGGGCCCCTTATTGAGACGATACTGCCACGCTTATATTGCCAAGGCCGCACGCGCAACGCCAAGCCATGTTACTCTCCCCGCCTCTCCACACTCGTATAGAGCCTAAAAATGCGGAAGCAGATGAACGAGTGATGCTCTGCATTTGTACTTTTTTGTGCTGCCTACAATACCGGAGAAATTTCTGCGCCTTCCCCTTCGTGTCCTTCCTGCCTGTGTGTTTTGCGTCCGAATGCTGCCTCTTTATGGCTGAGCCTCACATCTTTTTTTTTTTTCTCTCTCTCTTTTACTACTCCTTTGTGTCACTTTTGTTCGCTCTACTGTAGGCCGTACTGTTCGAGGGGAAAGGGTGATGTGTTGAGAGTTGATACTGAGGGAGAAATTCGCGCATGGGGGGCAAACTTTGAGCTCAGTTTGATAGTGTCCCTATTGCGAGTCTGGGTAGTATGCGCAGCATCTCTGTTCCAAATGTGACTGTGTGATCGAAGAAAAAAAAAAAAGAAAAAAAGCGATAATGAGAGAGAGAGAGAGAGAGAGAGAGAGAGAGAGAGAGAGAGAGAGAGAGAGAGAGAGAGAGAGAGAGAGAGAGAGAGAGAGAGAGAGAGAG